>RJWJ010012541.1:0-41812 GCA_004363605.1 Indri indri | reverse complement strand
TCTCAGCAAGAGTCTGTAAGGAGAGAAAGTGACATTTTCATTTGTACTAAAATTGGAATTTCATCAGAGTAGTTCAGCAGTGCCTCACTTTGGAGAAAACCTAATATAAAAATTCCAAACTTATGAAATAAATATGTTTGGGAGTGGTTTCTCATTCAAGGTAAATCACCACAGCTATAAATGTAGGCACTTTTTTTATGTGCACCAGCATTGATTATAAGTATGAATTCAATACACAAATTTTCACACACCCATGATTTAGGATTTGGACTTGAGGTCAGACACGTGAGATTATTGTAAGAACTGGCCATGTGACTCTGCAATTCACTTATAGGCCCTTACTTTCCGAACTATGCAGTAAGGGGAATTGGCTTAAAGATTCTTTTAACTCTAAAATTGTATGATTCTCTGATTCCTCTATGATAAGCTCTCTGCTGCATTAATGAGGTTACAAGTTCATAGTTTCTTTATATGTTTCTTCCGCAAATGTCCTATTTTGAAGAGCAGTAGTTTTGGCCAGTACTCTAGGAAATATATCGGTAGTGGACTTTCCACAGTTCTAGAACTATGGCTACCTTACATCTGGATTTTTCAGGACATAGCAATAAAAAAATAACCTTTCAGTCTCCCAACACCAGCACAGAATTCTCTGTAAGTACTGAAGTATTCTACAGTTAAAATATAATAATGGTTGTCTTTTCTAAAATCTCCAAAAAACATAAATTGATATTAATACATAAACTTTGTCTCGATTTCTTGTGTTTCTCCCGTGCAATTTCTTAAATTTCTAATACCTATTACCATTTGTCTAGTAGTAGAGGATAACAGGATAAACATGTAAAAAATGAACTTATAAATGGAGAAACCCAGAAGATCGCTGACTTTTAGTTCACTAGTTTATTTATGCCTATAAGCTTGTGGCTACACTTTTCTGTTCGTACATAAGCTCTTGTTGTTTATTAACTCAACAACTGTATCTTGAACTTTTACTATATGCCAGACCTTGTGCGGGACATTAGCTGCAAGTGGATACAACCAGACAGGCTCATTGCCCCATGGAAGTTACAATCCAGGGTGGCCATGAATATCATATAAATTATTATAGCAAAGAAAATTACAAATTGAGCTAAATGTCATGAAGGAAAAAAGAAAAAAAACCAGTATTAAGAGAAAGAATAAGTCTCCTAACCCAGAACGTGGGATACTTGAATCTTCAAAACAATTCATCTTTTGTGTAGGCTGCCTCCTATAGATAAGGCGTGGTCTCTGGATTGTGGCCCACATCTTCCCACACTCTGCCAACACACTGCGCCAAGCTCTCATCATTTTCCACCTGGACCACTATAGTCACCTTTTAAGTGTTTGTCCACTTCCATTCTTGATGCCTTCCCTCCAATCTCTTCTCCATGAAGCACCCATTTTTCTCCAGGTTAAAAGCCTTCCACGGCTTCCTACAGTGGTCTGAAAAACAAAGCCAAATATTTTATTATGAGTCCTGCATGATCTAACCTCTGAAAACCTCTCCAACCTCATCTTGAGTCATTTCTCTTTCACGCATTGTACCCAAGACATCCTGATCTCTTTCTCACGTCCTTGTTTATGCCGAGCTCTTTCCTGTCACGGGGCTTTGGGTATGCTCTTCCCTCTGTAAGGGATGTGGTCAATCTCTACTTTTCACATAGTTGGCTTCTTATCTATTGAAGGTTCGGTTTAAATATCACTTCCTCAGGCCTTCCTGATCACTGTCTGTATCAGGGTCTCCAAAGAAGCAGAACCAGGATAGATGGATGGATAGATAGATAGATAGATAGATAGAGGCATACACATTGTGAGGGCTCACAAGTCTGAAATTTGTGGGGTAGGCCAGCAGGCTGGAAGTTCTTGGGCAGGAGCTGATGCTGCAGTCTTGAAGCAGAATTTCTTCTCTTCCTCAGGAAAATCTTAGTTTTGCTATTAAGGCCTGTCAACTGATTGGATGAGGCCCATCCGCATTATCCAGGGTAATCTCCTTAAGTTAAAGTCAACTGAGGGTAGATGTTAACCAGATCTATAAAACACCTTCACAGCAACACCTAGATTAGTGTTTGATTGAATAATTGGGTCCTATAGCCTAAACCAAATTGACACATAAAACTAGCCAGTCACACCCTGCTAGAAAGAGTCAACTCTTCAATCTCTATGTTGATGAAGTTGGCATATGCGTCTTATTTCCTCATACCAATATCTTGATAAGGGCCTAGAATACTTTTCTTATTACTGTTCACAGGGCTGGATTGAGACACTCTTGATATGTGATAGAGTTTCTGGGCCGGGGAATTGCTTCCATAAACTCCCCCACATCTGTATCTTTGCAGTGCAAAATGTTGCCAGTTAGAGATAATAACTTAAGCATCAAACGCAGTCAAAATGTAAACTCCGCAAGTAGTAGTGACGGTTATCCTGTTATTGGAAATTCTAAGCAAGTAAGGAAAAGAAAGGGGTAGATCAAGTCTTAGTTAGTCTAGTTAGTCTAGTCCACAGTTTTGAGTCTAGCTCACCCTGACTCACAGAAAACCACCTTCTCCAAATGCTTTTCCTTTTAGTCTCACTATTTATATCTTTGCTTTCATTCCCTTCTTTCTGTTCACCACGGATTCCCATGACTCTGAATAGCCTTGTTTGAGGCTGATTATTTCAGAATATTTAATTAACATCTGATGTTCCCCGTATTAGTATCCAGATGCGTTATTTAGTATTTGTGAATCCTGAAATTTTCCTTGCAAGCAAATAGTTTTGCCATAATGACTTTTAACAGTGAAGCACTCTCCTTCTTATACAGTAATAGGAAGAGTACGTATTATAAAACGACAGAGGAAAATATTGTTCGAGAGAAACAGAGCCTCAATCGCTTTCCGGTGTAGGCAATAATTAATAAGCATGTCCTACAGAAAGCAATGCAAGATTCCCCCCCCCCCCCTTATCAAAGAATGGAAAGGAGAATGAAAATACAGGTCACTAACCATAGTCATTTGACTTTTTTAGCCATAATTATGATAAAGTTCCCAAACTCAGCAAGATCTGGGGTATCGACAAATTGGAAGCAGACCAAGACTAGTCATGATTTTCATATTAATTCTCATTGGTATTGAGTAAGTGACATCGACCTGCAAACTCTGCACAGGTAAGTGATGTGGGGAAGACCAGCTGGGCTGTGAATAATGCGAGCCACTTGCTTTGCCTCCTGTTTCTAATAACGATCTTCCACCCAACTGACTGAACACCTCGGGGGTGGGAGAAGGTAGGAGTGGGGACAGGATATTATCTTCAATTTGGTCTATTTTGCTTTTCTTTACAAGTACCAGTAGAAGGGAACAGAGGTTGAAATTAATGAGGTGGAAATGAGATTTGGAATTATCAGGGCATTTCAGTTATCTCTGCTCACGCTTGCAGGTTGACTGCACTCAATTTCCTTTAGACTTCCCTAGACTTCCCTTCTTCTACACTCCTGAGAAAGAATTACTTCTCTTTTATGGAAGCTTTATTCCCTGTGTCCACCTCTATTATTTTTAAGGGAGATTTTAAAACTTAGCAAGGTCTAAGTAGAAAAACATTTCTACTATTTGTTTCTTATAAAAAGTCTTTAAGACAATTTTTTTGCTAGTGGGGAAAGGGTTTTCCCTGGTGTCTTTGGAGCATGTTTCTGAAAAGTCCCTCTATGTTATTTCTCCGCATATGTCGCTCAGAGTACAGCAATGTAAGTAACAGAATATACCCTCGGTGTACTGATTTCTTCCCCGGTTCAGCCTGTCCTTGTTGGAGAAATAGCTTTCATTCTTTGGGATTGCTTTTAAATTCTAATGTCAGAGAACTGTGAAAACCAAATATGGGCTTAGGTTGATGCGCAGTGGATTGAGAAGTTGGAATAACATACTGCCTGGGTGCAACAGCGGTGAAAAGTCCATCAGTTATGTTCTGTGGGTGCTGTAAACAATGAGGAAAGTCAGGCAGAGAGATGACAAAATTATTATATTTTTTTTTTAAGAAAAAAGAAAAGTACAGCCAGGAAAGAAAAGACTTTTGTCTCTAGTTAACCAGCTAGCTCACAGCTTCTATAGGAAATAGTGAAAATTGTGGTAAGTGGGTGATGGCTTACAGAAAGGAGAGGGTCATGTGAGTTGAGGTCTTTTATAGAGAAAGGCTTTTTGGGGCTGGGCTTAGAAGGAGGTGAAGGGCTGGATTGTTGGAGAATGTGCAGTGTGTTGAGAAGTTGGAATAACATACTGCCGGGGTGCAACAGCGGTGAAAAGTCCATCAGTTATGTTCTGTGCGTACTGTAAACAATGATGAAAGTCAGGCAGAAAGATCATAAAATTATTTTATTTTATTTTTTTAAGAAAAAAGAGGAGAGGAGAGGGAAAGAGAAATCAAGCTGAGTTTGAAAGAGAGCCCAGAGTCGGCATGAGCACAGTGGTGGTCATGGTGGAGAACTGAGGAAGACTCGAGACGGTTCGGGTAGGGAACTGTCCTGCCCAGGGAAGGGGCTGCCTCAGAGGAGATGGATATAAGCCTCCTCTTCTGTGAGGGAGGGTCAGCGATAGGCCTCAGCAAGACCAGGTAGTGGCCTGCTCTGGTTCTGTCTGGCAGAAAGCCTTCATTAAGAACTTTGGAACTGCCAAGGAAATGAGTCCCCAGTTCAGCCGAATTAAAATTCAACTCCCCTTTCTCCTCCGTCCCCCAATCCCCACCACCTCCATTCAAGATTCTGTTCTTTTGCCATAAGATCTTTAAAATTGCTGAAAGATACATTCGAGAAATACCTCACAAAAAAAAGTAAATAAAAGAAAAAAATTGCTGGAATAATGGGCTAGACAAGAAAAGGTTAACGGTTTTTCCCAAGCAATTAATTTGGGGGTGCTATTTGACTAACTGTTGTTCTAGTATTCTCTTAATTTGTTTTCTACTTAAATTTCAAAGCAGACTCATAGCTACTCCATACAAGGGCACATTCTGGAATTCTCTGTCTCTCTCTCTCTCTCTCTCTCTCTCTCTCTCTCTCTCTCTGCCAGTTACAACCTGTGTCTGTCACCCACAGTTTCTAGTAGGTTCTGACCTGGGACCCATTTAATATAGCTCTATCTGGTGAAGGCACTGTAGAAAACCTAGCATTTGATTTCTAGCTCATAATAAACATATTGTCATGTATGTATATAAGCCACATAGGAAAGCACAGAATTATATCACTTGAAAAAAAAATCTGCCTTTTCCCCCAGGGGGAAAAAAAAATCATGTTGGTCCAAGAACCTTGCCATCTTCTTCTTCTTCCTCTTTCTCTTCCTCTCTTCCCCCTACCTTCTCCTTAATTCTTGAAATTTACCAAGAAGACCCCATGGGAATGTGTAAAGTTTTCCAAGTTTGGTTCTCGGTGATTCTGAGACACTCCTTTTTGGGATAGACATGGGTGTGTGGGTCTTGGTTAGATATGATCTTTGCTCTAGCTCAGTCTGTGTTCTTTCTGCTCTGTTATCTTCACGTGAAATCCAAATCTCTCAGAGGAACCTTTTTTTTTTTTTTTTAAATAACACCTGGCCTGGCACTCAGAAGCTTATGGGCTAAAAGCCATGGCAGATTCTCCAACTATAAGAATCAAACCATTCATCATCTGGCCTTCAGGCCTGTGAGCCAAGAAGGAACAGGAAGTTTGCCTGTGACCTGCAGGAGTATGGAATGCAAAACTCCAAGCAGTTACTTGCTTTGGTTTAAAGTGTTGTCCTGGAGGAACAATGTGAACCTCTCTTCCAAATAGCATTCTAGTCAATAAATACCTACCTGGCACCTAAAGTCTTTGAACCCACTCTAGTGTGTACCCTTTACACAATATTTTAACACCATATTAGTTTTTCAAGCAAATCTAATATGGGAACTAGTGTACAAATTGCCCAGATTGCCTGGCTGATTAGGTTGCAATTTAAGACTGAGCAGATCAAATATCCTCTCTAAAAATTCTTAGTAGGCATTTTCATGCTTTATGTATAACTCAGCCAGCTACTGGACAACGTTTCTCATGGGTCACACTTGATCTTTAGTTTACCAATTTGTAGAGGGGTGTGGGTGGGGTGGCAGTTGTAGAGGAAGGGTCCGGGTTTACCGTGGTTAACACTCATGTGCATTTAGACTGTATGCTTGCTGGCAACCCAGTTTACTAGCTCATTTTCAAATCCTTTCTTGGAAAAGGAATTCAGATTACATAATCATGAAAAACAAACCTTTTGCCACCCAGCAAGAGCCAACACGTTACAGTACTTTATGGCCTAAGGTTATTAAGCCAGCACCCAGTTTCATGCACCGGGGTGAAGACTGGGAAAATTAAAGTCTGCTAGTTTTGTTAAAATTATGCCACTTAGTAGAAATGACAATAGATCATTCGCCTTTCTTGAGTTGGCCCACAATACCTTAAGACTTTGGGCTGATTAAATAGGAGCTTGTTTACTGCTGATTAGGGCCATATGATCATTGATAACATAGAAATCTGTTAGAGCACTTCTTTAGATTAGTTCTTCTTAGTACAGACACGACTTTGGCTATTCCTAGTCATCCTCAGTGTTCCCATCAAGTGTATCCTCTGCTATGAAGGTTTCCCTGACCCCGAACTGCGGGTTGTGTGAAGTAATGAACTCTGATCTGGTGTAGCCGCCCACAAATGTAAATTGTCTATTAATTCAACTGAAGAATTCTTGTGTCCTGCGTTTTATCATTTGTCATTTCGGGTGGGCTTAGAGATAAGAGACTCTGAACTAAAATCTGATCTCTACTGCCTGGGTTAAGAGCCATATACAGTCTCTGTCCTCAAACTCCTGCTTCAGGTCTTCAAAGGAAATCTGTAATCATCAGCCGTGGGGCTGGATAGGTGGGCAGACAGTAAGGGGCCTAACTCATCTTAGACAGGTAACCAAATAAGAAGGCTTTTCTACCTCAAGCAAAACATTGACCTAAATTTCTATTTTCAACACAGAAGTGAAGAAAGAAAACAATCTGACTCATCCAATGAAGCAACAACCAACCCAGCATATAACCTTTCTTGTGGCTAACATACCTTATAAACTTACTCTGAAGTGTAAAAACCACCTTCATTTTTCCAGCAAAAATTACAGGTGATTAGATGATACGACCTGTCCAGAACAGTAAATACCAATAGCTATCTTTTGTGTATTCACCAGGTGACACGGTGCAAAGAGCTTTGCATGGATTATTTCACATAATCCTCATAACAACCCTGTTAGGTGGATAAAGGTGAAAAGAGGTTGAGTAATTTGTCCAACAGCTCACAGCTGGTAAGTTGTAGTGTTGGGACCTGTTCTTCAGTTTGATGCCTATTCCTCTGGGTTGCGCTGCTTCCTGGTTATCAGACTGCATAGGGTCCCAGAAGGTAAGAAAAACACTCCTTGGCCGGGCGCGGTGGCTCACGCCTGTAATCCTAGCACTCTGGGAGGCCGAGGCAGGCGGATCGTCCTGAGCTCAGGAGTTCGAGACCAGCCTGAGCAAGAGCGAGACCCCCGCCTCTACTAAAATTAGAAACAAATTAATCGGCCAACTAAAAATATATAGAAAAAATTAGCCGGGCACGGTGGCTCATGCCTGTAGTCCCAGCTACTCGGGAGGCTGAGGCAGTAGGATCACTTGAGCCTGGGAGTTTGAGGTTGCTGTGAGCTAGGCTGACGCCACGGCACTCACTCTAGCCCTGGCAAAAAGAGTGAGACTCTGTCTCAAAAAAAAAAAAAAAAAAAGGAAAAGAAAAACACTCCTCAACTGCTGTGGTCAACAGGTCACCTTTACATTTACTGAACACGTACCCTGTTATATTTGACTTTTTCATGAAATAATAGCTTTTCTCTTGGTAATTAAAGAATCATAGAATCATATACAAATCTGAAAAGCGTTTGTTAACTGTTTTTTAAATACTAAAGTGTTCCTGTTGTCTGATTCTAGAATCCCAGCAGCAAGTCCTCCTGGAATGAGGCATAAGGGGTAATTTTACACTCTTTATCCCCCCAGGATCTGGCCAGCCCATACCAGCCAAGAGAGAAAAGCTAGGTTCCTTCAGTTACTCCTCTTTCTCCATCTTTCAACATGCAAAAGAGACAGAAATAAAGTTTTCCTCAGTTTATTTGTGGTTCACTTGCACTTCACCTTGCCCACTGAGCTCTTGGCGGGGGCTAAAGGGAAATGGTTATGATCCAACTTTATCTTCCTCCTCCTCATCTGACCACTTTCTTTCACCAGGTAGCTGGGGGAGTACAGTCAGATGATTTTCCACTAGTTGGGGACCCTTTGATCTCACATTCACAAATTCTACACGTGTTTATGGAAAACATACCGTGTGTCTGGTGTTGAGCTAGGTGTTAAGTTTCAATGCTCGGCCTTTTTGATGGATACACTGGGAGCTGGGGAGCTCTGAAGTCAGGCAGGCCCCAGATGCTGTTCAAATATCGCATCTACTCTCAAAAGCGAGAGTAGATTTAGGGTTGGAAGGGTGAAGAAGCTGGAGTGAGGACTCCCCCGGGGACGAGGGGAAAGAAGCGAAGCATTGTAAGATATTTGTCTAGGGTTTTTCTGGGTCGAGAAGTGAGGACTGGAATATGAGGGCGTCACAGAAGTTGCTGTCTGTTTCTTTAGCGATATGCTAAAAGGGAAGGGCACCTATTCTGAAACCATAGCCTGGAGGCGCAGCACTCGTGACATTCCTTCTCCACAGCCAGCCAGGCCTGTCCTAAACACACAGGGAGTGGAATTCATGTAAGAGATGGAGGGAGACCAGCATCTCTGGCTTGTCTGGAACTTTCTCCGTCTCAGCACTGAAAGTCTCAAGTCCCAGGAAACCCCTCCGTCCCTGGGCATACATATGGCAGATCAGTCACCCTGACTGCTCCTTGAAATTCAACAAGCTACACCTGTGCCACCTTGACGTGTAGGGTTGCATTTTGCTTAGAATCAACTGAGACAGATTTAAAACATTACATTCTCTGGTTGTTTTTTCAGTGTCCTATACCCTAAAATAACAGCGAGAGAACCTCCACCCAAATCTATTTAAAAATATTCCAGAACTATTCTCACCAAATTTAGGGCAGGATTTAACTGTTTAAGCGCAAATTTGAGCTTACAATAAAGTGATCATGCAATTTAGCTGTTAAGACATTTTCAGAATAAAAGGGACTAAAATTATTAAAGATTTATAATTTATAACATTTATTAATTAACCAACAGATTTTTTATATTGTTGGATCTATAAAATAGTTCCATTAAAAACCATTTTCGAAAATGCAAATCTTTCGTAAAAACATGTAATTCATCTATATTAAAGCAAAATTGTGAAATATTTATATTGATTATCTGCGTATAAAATAATATAACAGAATAATTGTTGGTACATACTTTTGGGTTTTTGTTTGTTTTTCGTTTTTTGTTTTTGTTTAGCCAGTCAAATTAGCAGTAGGGGGTTGTTTACCAACTTTTTAGCGACACTAATGTTAATAAGTTCTGATAACACACTACCGTCAAACCAGCCTATACACATACCTTTGATTCAGTTTCTTAGCTGTGCTTTTTGCTAATACTCTGTTATTGAGATAGTTTTACAGAGTATGTTTTTTTCAATATGGTCTTATTATTTTAATTTTTTTCTGTAAACTTGCCACAGTCTTTTTCAATTGACTCTGTTCTGTAGCGCACAGTATTTTCAGCTGAGAAATTACTCAGCTGAATTACCTTACTGTGGTAAGGCTCATGGTAAGCTCAGAACAAATTCTGCTAAATAGAGGAAATTCTCAATGCTATTCTTTTTATTTTCACAGATACCTCCTGTCTGCCTTCATTCAGAGCACATTTCTTTAACAAATACTTTCACAGGACGAAACTTGTCAGTAAGTTGTCTCTATTTATACTTCTTTAAAATATTTTGCAAATAGATGTGTCCCAATTGTGTTTGTAATTTCATTCCATTCTGGTACGGAATATAAATTTATGACATAAAAACAAGGCGCTTCATCAAAATATTACTCCACAAGTCTAGCTATTGTAAGGGACAATTATAGAATTTCAACATTATGTATTGGAAATTGATTAAGCTCTCTTTATTTATTCAATTCTTCCTTTGCTTTTATAGGATAAATTTTCGTATCTCCTTGTTTTCAAGTTTTGTTTTTAATAATTGCAATTCTCTAAAAGCTTCTAGAACATTTCTGATTGATAGATTTCTTATTTGGCAAGAAATTTATTGACAAGAAATACAATGTGTGCACCATCAGAATTTATATTTATACAATCCTCAAAAAACAAATATTTTTATCTTTAATGTTAAAATTTTGTTGCTGAATTTGCAATAACAGTCATGATAAGGTCAGATGAACTTTCAAAAGCTTCGAGTCCAAGAATTTCATGAAAAAAATTGAACAATTATTGGAATTAATTTTTAATTTGAAGCATCTGGTCACTCATTAAAACAGGAATCATTAGCTGTTTGCAGAGTTCTGTTCATTAAACCAAACACGTTAACAGCTATTGCTTCATATTTCATACCTGTCCAAGAAAATCTTAAATTAACACCCAAGGTTTGAAGTAAATACTGGGGCCTTCTTAGCATATTTTTGTCTTCTGATTTCATTACTACAGGCCCCAGGGAGGATGGTAAATGTCGGCAAGTATTTTGTGCACTTTATGTGTTCATCATCAACTCTATTGAGAAATGAAAATTCTGACTTAATTTTTCATGAAACATGCATGTTTGTTTTGTCTTGTTTCTTGAGCTCTTTGCTGTTGAGAGAATCCATTGCAAAATTTTTGAAAAGTGTTAGCAAACAATAAATAGTTGATTTATCCTGTCTAGTAAATGACAAAACCATTTTAGCAGGATTGTTCACACCACTTTGTGTAAGCTGTACGGGTAGGCATGCTTAACCTCCATTCCACATTCACCTGAGTTCTAATTTCCTGTATTCCACACTGACCCTACTGCTGGCAGCCTGCAAGCCTTGCGGCTTTATGATCTTGCAAGCCCCACCCGGGACCAAGGCACAGCTGACGCATACACCAGCTGGCTGCGAGGGACAGCAGCAACAAACATTTCTCCCACATCCCTTGGGAGCAGAAGTCAGTTGTCTCAAGCCACCTGTGTGCAATTGCACGTTGCTTTTTTTTCAGCTAGCACGCTGTGGCTATCCTTAAAATGAACCAGTTACTACCTGTGTCAAGAAAGGTTAGGAAAAGTGAAAGAAGTTATCACCGATAGTTCAGATGTAACCACTTGTCAAAAGTTGAACTCTGTTTATTTTAACAATAACTCTGTTATTGTTAAAAGTTGAACTCACACACTATTAGAGGAGATCATGGTACAACATAGAAGTACGAAGTGATCTACTAAACTGGTCCTGGCTTATTTTAATGTAACTATTTTGTTTTGTTTTCTTTTTTTTTTTTTTTTTTTGGAAGTAAGATAGCATTAATGCAACTATTAATAATAACATTTTGTTAAAACAACACAGCAACAACTCAGGGACGCATGTTAAATGAGAGAAGTGTTAAGGAAAATAGAGGTCAACCTGGCACTAAGTACACATTATCTATTGACCACACAGGTGCTTCATAGAATGGATTTCTGTAATCTACCCCAAACCTATTATACCAGAACTAGGTATAGCTTCAAATTAAGCATTTCAAAAAATATTTCCATGTTACTCTTAGGGATACTAAAGTTTTATTCGTGGTTTAGGGAATTCCTTCATGTTTATTCCAAGATGTCACACCACTTGGTCACAGAAGTCAGGAGAACATGTACTTAACTCCATGGTTAATCTAATACCTGGATCAAAACTACAAATGACATAGAGACAAATTGATCTCTAGCTCAGTCATGGAATGAGAAAAACTGTTATCTCTTTGAGCAAACTTGTCTTGCGAGTTGAGAGGTTTATTTTTGGCTATATCGTCTTTTTGGAAACTTAGGCTTGCATAAGCCACTGCCTTTGAGGATCAAGTTTCCAGCCAAGGAAGGGAAAGATATAATAAACATTGATTTTAACACTTTGAAAGAAAAAAGCACTAGGGAAGCATTTTTTTCCCTAAGAAATGCTACTAAAATTTTAAAAATTATACATTATTTCACTTCATTCATAAAAATTACTATTGCAAGAATCATAAAAATGTGTTTTAAATTCCTGTAAAGTAATTGACTCCAGAATTATGATGTTTTATCATTTAAAACCCCCTTTGTTTATTTATTAATTGCCATTAACTGGTTGTGTGAATTTTTAGAAATACAAATGACCCTTTAGCAAGGCAAGTTTTGAACTATGCTAGTCCACTTATTGTTGGATTTTTCAGTAAATATATTGGAAAAATTTTTGGAGATCTGTGACAATTTGCAAAAACTTACAGACAAACCATGTAGCCTAGAAATATAAAAAAGAAGAAAAACGTATGCTATGAATGCATAAAATGTATGCAGATACTAGTCTATTTTATCATTTACTACCATAAAATATACACAAATCTGTTATGAAAAGTTAAAATTTATTAAAACTGATGCACACGAACACTGACAGACTATACATGGTGCCATTCCCAGTCAAGAGAAATGTAAACCAATGTGCAGATGCAGTTTTAAATCATATCTGCAAAAAATTAGCCGGAGTATACACTGTACTGCTGTAACTCTTTTGTAGCCACTTCCTGTTCCTATTGCAGTGGGCTCAAGTGTTTCCCGTACCCGCTTAAAATGCCATGTGATGTTAATTGTCTGAGCGAGCAGTTCATCTTTCCAGTAAATTGTGCGTCATAGTAGAAAGTGATCTCTCGGGGTTCTCATGTATTTTTCATTGTGTTCTGTGCAATACCGTAAACCTTGAATGACACCGTGGGACCCATACGAAGTGCCACTAGTGATGCTGGAAGTGCTCCCAAGAAGCAAAGTCATGACATTACAAGGAAAAGTTGAATTGCTTGCTAGGTACCATAGATTGACGTCCGCAGCTGCCATTGCCCGCCATTTCAGACAGACGATTCATCTTGTAAACAGATGACGTAAGCTTATGGTACTAATAAATACAATATAGTGCTGTAAATGTATTTTCTCTTCCTAATGATTTCCTTAATAACATTTTCTTTTCTCTGGCTTACTTTATAGTAAGAATATAGTATATAATACATATAACACAAAATATGTGTTGATTGACTATGCTGTTGGTAAGGCTCCTGGTCAGCAGTAGGCTCTTAGTAGTTAAGTTTTTGGGAAGTCAAAAGTTATATGCAGGCCTGGCGTGGTGGCTCACACCTGTAATCCTAGCACTCTGGAAGGCGGAGGCGGGTGGATCGCTCAAGGTCAGGAGTTCGAGACCAGCCTGAACAAGAGCGAGACCCCCGTCTCTACTAAAAGTATAAAGAAATTATTTGGACAACTAAAAATATATATAGAAAAAAAATTAGCCAGGCATGGTGATGCATGCCTGTAGTCCCAGCTACTCGGGAGGTTGAGGCAGGAGTATTGCTTGAGCCCAGGAGTTTGAGGTTGCTGTGAGCTAGGCTGACGCCACGGCACTCACTCTAGCCGGGGCAACAAAGCGAGACTCTGTCTCAACAACAACAACAAAAAAGTTATATGCAGATTTTCGACTGCACGTGGGTCAGTGCCTCTAACCCCTCGTGTTGTGCAAGCAGCAGCTGTAACTCAGTCTCACTGATTTCAGCTATAAAATGAGAATCTAGACTAGGAGATGTCCGATGTTCTTTGTAATTTCCCAAATACATCTTTTATATCTTTTTTGAATGTTTGTAATTTCTTACCATGTGTATTATTATTTTATGACCTTGTTAGTGAGAAAGATTATGGAAGCAGTAGGATTATGTGCCATTATTTTTTCTTTTATTTTCCCTACTTTAAACAAGCAAATGTTATTCTAAAAAGAGAATGAACAGGAATATTAGATATGCCGAAGGAAAAGACAGAAAGGCAGAAAGAAGAGAAAATGCAGTGAGTCAGGGTGTGTGGGCACGGGGAGGTTATTTTCAAAGACTTTTTTAGGTATAGAGAATCACCTAGTGGTGGGAACAGAAAAAACTTTTTAAAAGCTTAAGATCCTTTTTCTTATGCTTCAGTTCCTATCACTGAGTAGTATGCATATGCTTTGTAATCTATTTATTTAAAATATACCAAGATGTTGAATATTATTTTGGTAATCAACTTTATTTAAATTATACTAATGTGTTGAATTTTTAATATTTATCTCCAAGTCTGTCTTTCCTAGAGGGACTCAAAATCCCCTAATGTCAAGCTTTGAAAATTAGTTCTTGCCCCAAAGAACGTGTTAAATTCATCATTCTACGGTCAAAAGAAGTCCAGATATGTATAAAACAAGCATGAAAGCATGACCATTATCTACCAGAAATCCTTGGTCTGGACCCACCAGTGCCAGGCAAATCTCATTATGATTACACTTTTAATTTCACAGATAAGGTAACTGATGTTCCATCTCCATAATAGAAGATTTTGTAATATCTGAGATATCAAGATGTATTTTTCACTTGTCAAAAGTAATACATCATGTATACAGCACCTTCTGTTTAGTTTGGGTCCTTCCAGAAGCAGAGACCAAGATAGATTGAGTGGATGTAGTTTATTTGGTAGTTTATTTGGGTGATGATTTCAGGAAGCAAAGTGGTGGTGGGGTGGGGGTGGGGAGAGCGAGGCAGGGAGGGAGGAAAAGTGGGCGTGAGAGTGCAATATTGCCATTTGTTGCAGTAGGTACCAGGCGTTCGATTCTTCTGGATCTCTCACAATTGCCCATGTGAAGGACGGAACCCTGGGGCATTAAGTCACTGGCTCCTGACCCCATTTGTTGAGGATTGCCCTTGGAAGCTGTAACCATCCCCACACTTCCAGGTTGTGGCTATGTGCTGGCTAAGCAGGCTTTCCTTATCTTCAGAGAACATCCTGGGACAGAGACACCAAGAACCCTATGACCGCACTGGAGGTGGAATCTGAGCCCACATAAAATTGCCGCATCTGTGGCTGAAATCAGAAATGGGCCAAGTGGATGTCATAAAGTATTTGCTAGTCTACCTCTTACCCTGCTCAGATCAACTTGTCCCCATATTAAATGCAGTCTGTCATTGTATTTTCATATGGAGGCCATAATCTCTATAAAAGACTTTATACAGGAGAATTGATGGAATAAATTGTGGTCCCTACTATCACAACTGGTCCCAAGGCTGTGACTGATATTTATCAACTGTTTCTTCTACCGCCCATTCTAGATTTCCCCATCCTTGACCAGCAATTAGTTGGTCTGTTTATTTGCCTGATGGGGAATCCCAGAACTTCATCCCAGAGGGTCTGGTCTTTGGTTGCCTTGCCCTTGTTGGGCTGTGATGGCTGCATTTGCTTGTTCACTGTCTTCACCAGACATAATAGCATGTAGAGGTACCCCCAGGAATGTCCTGAGTTGCAGACATATTCTTTCCTGTCACTTTTTGTAGCAGCAAGCTTAGCTTCTTATGATAATCAGAGTTGATTAACCTCACTAGCATTATAACTCCTTTTTTTGCCTGCTGGTCCACCCACATAGGAAACCAAAGAGACCAGTTAAAGCATCAGGTTTTGTGGAACCCTTATGTGTCACCAGGGGTCGTGTTCCCCACGTCCCACTTTACCAGGTAGAGCCTAAGACAGAAGGAATGGGAAACACAAAGGGGTTATTTGGAGTGATAGTGAGAAGGGCAAATTAGTCTTCCTTTTCTTGACTTCTGAACTTGGACACAGCTTGTTATACCAGTTCAATGCTGATAGTGCATTTTGGAGAATAGCTCCGCCGTCCTACAGGATGAACGGGTGCCTTAGTTAAGCCTTTACTAGGTATTCTGATAGGTATTGTTAGTTTCCTAGGGCTGCTATAGCAAAGTACCAAAAACCGAGTGACGTAGAAAAACAGAAGTTCATTGTCTCGCAGTTCTGGAGGCTAGAAGTCTGAAATTAAGTTGTTGGCAGATTTGGTTCCTTCTAAGGGCTGTGAAGAAGAGGAATGCCTCTTCTTGTAGCTTCTGGTGGTTTGCCAGCCATGTCGATGTCCTCTGGCTTGTGGCAGCATAACTCCAGTGATGTTCTTTCTGGGGCTCTGCTTCTGTGTCCACATGTCCCCTGTTTATAAGGACACAGTCATATTGGATTAGGGCTCACCCTAATAATCTCATTTTAATTTAGCCAATTACATCTGCAACTACCTTGTTTCCAATTAAGGTCACTTTCTCAGTTGCTGGGAGTTAGGACTTCAAAATATGAAGAATTCAGAGTATGAATTTATTGGGGACACAATTCAATTCATACCAGTGTCAGATCAGCTACATTCAGGAAATAGGATGTGGTAGAACTAGTAAATCTCATGGTCGTGTACACATTTCTCAATCAACTGGGTCCCTTAGTCCAAAGCATTCTTATGCAGGATACCACGGATATAAATCAGGTATTCTGTAAACCTTCAGAGGGCAGTGCTGCAAAAAGTATCTGTTCTTTCAGAGTGGAAAAGATCCAACGCAATTGACTTGCCTCCAACAAGCTGGTTGTTTCTACTTAGGATAGTTCCATACTAGTTCAGACTGCTACTGACAGGGTGGCTATTTAGCAGAGATGGTGACTAAGTAGATGTTCAACTATTCTGCTTACAGCTCTTCCCACTGGAATCCCCCCACAGTGTGCTGTCAGGAGTGGCAGTCTGTTTCAGGACATACCAACACGTTAAGCCAACTCATCTGTGAACGAGAATCAGGTGTTTTTTGCCTCTGTGGGCTAGTTTTGGGGAGCCCAACATAAGGTCATAGATGTGCATTGAGAGAGAGCCCTGGTGAAACAGAGTAGGTGACATATGGCCGCCAGTTTATATAATTTATCTGTTCCTTTTAGAACTGCTTGGACCTCATAGATACAATGGTTTGCTGTTGCATGCACCAGAACCTCTGTCTTGGTAGATCTGACAATACTCAGATAGTGATGGACTGTTCTGGTTACATACCTGATGTTCCAAGGTCAGGTGCTCAGTCTCTTCTACTAAGGGCCAGTAGCCCAATAGGAGCTGCTTTTCAATGTTAAGTCATTTTCTCGTGGAGAAAACATGGCCCTGTTCCAGAATGTTAGGGATTCTGTGTGATGAATCTCTCATTGAGGCTTGCCAAAGGGTTGGCCTTATTTGCCATGGTTATCTCTACCGCTGATAGACCTGCCAGATGATACAGCCAAGAGCAGGATGCTTGCTTAATTTTGCACTGTAGTAGCTCTTAGCTTTCTGTGGGGCTAATGTGTGAGGTTTTCTGGTTATATAAATCAAGCAAAACCCAAGTGTGCTAGCCATCTATCTCTCACCCAGGAACATAATAGTCTATTAGTCATAGCAACGGATCCATGAATTCTAGTTTCACCCCAGCTGTGCTGCCCATCGCAGCAATTACTTTCACCTTGCCACTGACAAAGTGGTTAATTTCTGGCCTTGGCCTAAGCCATTCTGGAATCCTATCCTCCACACTGATGCGGTAGAGCCTGGTTCCATAGCAGCATCTCCTGCTGTCAACCCTGGCCCACAGAGGTCACCCACCACTGACCTTCTTAGAGATTCTAGCGTTCCCTTTCTAGAATGTTATTTATGGTCTTAGTGGAGGCAATAGCCTCTGGACCCTTCTGGAAATAATAATCAGGCTGTGGTCTTAGGTAATAAGTCCATTCTAACCTTCTTACCTTCTTAAGACTTCTAATCTTACCCTCAATACTGTTAAATATGGTTCTAGCACATCAGCCCCACTTGTTATAAAGGTTGTCATTGTATTCAACGTCAGGGAGCCATCTTAGTAATAACGGTTCCAGGTGTCCTTGCCAGGATGTTAAATCCCGAATCATGAGCAAGTGCTCCCATGTCAGTAAGCCCTAGCCTGCTCATCCTCATGTTCTGTAACCCCTCTCCTCCCAGCCTCCCCGAGATCCACTCCCAAACATGTTTCCCTGATTCCTGCTGGTACGTATTAGCCAAGTCCTGTAACTCTTTGGTGAGGAAACTGTTCCCTCCCAGAGTGGAAAGAGATGTGGAGACAATTAGGGGAGGTAGAGGCGGGAACAGCAGAGTCTTGACTAGAAGAATTATCATGCAAGCATCTGCCTCAGGGGGACCCATCTGAATATCCTCATCTCAGGTCTCAGAGTTCCATCTTGTTCTTATCAAGGCCCAAACTTTAGCAAGGAAACCTCTGCCATGAGACCACCTAGGAGGCTGTTGCAGTAATGAATTGATGGTAGGCAGGACTAGGTATTGGGCAGTGAGAATGGAGAGCACAGGACAAATTTGGGAAAGTGTAAACTTCAACCCTTAGTTCACACCATACATAAAAATTAACTTAAAATAGATGACAAACTTGCATGTAAAAGCTCAAATTATAAAACTTCCAGAAGAAAACATGTAAGAGAAAGTCTTCGCAAACTTGGGATAAGCAAAGATTTCTTAGATAAGACACACAAAAAAGCATGACCCATGAAAGAGAAAATGGAATAATTAGACTCCATCAGAATTAAGTTTCTGTGTTTTGAAAGATATCATTAAGAAATTGAAAACACAAGCAATAGACTGGGAGTAATATTTGCAAAACATATATCTGACACAGGCCTTGTATCCAGAGGCATGAGAAATCACAGTTAGAAGACAACAACTCAATAAAAATGTAGGCGAAAGATTTTAAAAGACATTTCACAAAGGAAGATATTTAACTTCCTAATAAGCACATCAAAAGATGTTCAACATCGGCTGGTACAGTTGCTCACATCTGTAATCCTAACACTCTGGGAGGCAAAGGTGGGAAGACTGCATGAGGCCAGGAGTTCAAGACCGGCCTGAGCAAGAGTGAGACCCCATCTCTACAAAAAATAGAAAAATTAGCCAGGTGTGGTGGCACATACCTATAGTCCCAGCTCCCAGCTACTCTGTAGGCTGAGGCAGAAGGATCGCTTGAGCCCAGGAATTTGAGGTTGCAGCAAGCTATGATGACACCACTGCACTCTAGCAGGGGAAACAGAGCAAGACTCTGTCTCAAAAAAAAAAAAAAAAAAAAGATGTTTAACATCATTAGTCATCAGAGAAATAAAAACTAAATCCACTGTGAGATAACATTCACATCAATTAGAATGGCATACTTTATAAAGACTGACAATGCCAAGTATTGGTGAGGATGTGGATCAGCTGGGGATGCATGATGGGGATGTAAGATATACAACCAATTTGGAAAAGATTTTGGACATTTCTTAAAAAGTTCCATATGCACTTACTATTTGACCAGCAATTTCACTCCTCAGTGTTTCCCAAGATAAATGGAAACCTCTGTCCCAGCCAAAACTTACACACTCAAATCTACAAGCTTTATTCATAATAGTTCCAAACTGGAAACAACACAAATGTCAATCAACAGACAAATGGATAAAACAATTGTGTATCCATGCAAAGAAATATTACTAAGAAATTTAAAAAAATAAACACGGTTATGCAAAACAATAAGGATGCATCTCTGAAAAGTGCTGAGTGAAAGAAGCAAACACGAAAGAATATACACTGTGTGATTCCAGTTATATGAAACCCTAGGAATTTTAATGTACAGTGACAGAAAAGATACCAGTGTCTGCCTGTGTCTGGGAGATTTGGAGGTGGATAACTGGGAAGAGACACAAGGACACCTTTCAGTGTCAAGAAATGTTTATATCTTTATTTTGGTGGTACATATAGAGATGTATATATTTGTCAAAATTCATTGCACTATACACCTAAAATAAGTGCATTTTTATTTTATGTAAGTTATATCTTTGTAAAGTTTTTTTAAAGATATAGATTTTCAGAATGGATAGAAACAAAATAAAATTATGTGCTGCTTATAAGAGAAGCATCTAAAGCATATAGACACAGAAATGTTGCAAATAAGAAGGACAAATATATTCCATCTAATACTATCACAACAACAACAATAGGTTCCAAACCAAACCCAAACAAACCAAAAAGCAACCACTACCACCCAGATAGGGTTTTTTCTTCATGGAACTGACATTACAGTGGAAGAGACAATCTCATAATTAGATAGACACATGTACAATTATAAAATGTTTAAGTTCTAATATTGCTGAAAAATGAATATGAAATGAAAAATGAATTGCTGCTTAACGTAATAGGTTAGTCTTCATGATTCAGTGATAGAGACAGATTTCATTTATAGAAAATACTCTTACGGGTTTTTGTGGGGAGAAAAAGAATTAATTCAAAGGAGTATGGCAACTTATTTAATCAAATCTAAAAAGGAAATGGAATGTGAAGAGAAATATGATGATCTCTGGAGGGGACTGTGGGATTGAGAAAGTATTTCTTTTGACAGGGAAAGATTTGAGCAGTTTAAGTGTTTTTAGGAAGACTGAGGAAAATAGGAGCAGTTAAAAATTCTTGCTTGCAAGTTTGTAATTGAGAGAATGAAGTTCCTCAGAAGCAAAGCACTCCACAATATAGAGCGATTTTTCAGTCTTAGGCATCAGAAACACATTTCTCATGGTTGTAACAGGAGAGAGGGAAGAATGGGTATAGATCTTGGCAAGTTTGTGGATTTGGGTGGCAGGAAGTTGCAGGTGCTCCTGTCAGATGTCTTACATCTTCTGTGAGCTAGGAGATGAGGTCATCTTCTGAGAGTGGAGACCGTGGTTGGAGGGGCTTATAGAAATCTTGAAAGCGGGAGCAAGGGCTGGCAGAAAGTATTGAGGCCCAGTTTGAGGTCATATATTTGAAGTGTATCTACACAGTCCTGGGGTGTTCCTCCAGCCCCATTCTGCAGCAACAGTGCACCACAGGAGGGTATGGACAGTTGCATGTGTAGAGGTTTGGGGAGACAGAAAGAACAAGGGGCAAGGGAGTTGAGGACAGTAGCAAAAGAATGGTTTCAGTGAGGAGCCCTGAAGTTGAAGCTGGAAAAGAAAAGATGGGAAGACTCAGAGCACTGATCCACAGGCAGAAAGTAGAGGTGGCAGATGAGGAGTCCAGAGAGAGGAGACTGGCATTTAGGGAGTGCATTTAAAAAGAGAACAGCAGAGAGCTGCAGGTGGACTCTCAGAGGACATCTATGTTTGGTTGGATGGGATTCATCCCTATCCAACTCCCTGCCAAAAAAAAAAAAGCACCCCAAACAAATTGGGGAAAAATAGAGGTAGGGGATGGGAACCATAAAATTGAAGTTACAGAAATGTCACAGAAGTTAGCAAAATAATTTCTATTACATGATTCCCTTGTTCAAGAAGTGAATATATATATGTATATATATGTATGTATACATATGTATATATTTACTGTTTATTATAGAAGAATGAGGCATAAGTCTTGGCTATACAGTGGCCACTCAATAGATATCTGCTAAGGAATGAATGAATGAATGAATAGTGAATGCAAATTTCTCATTCAAACCTTGAAAATCTTCTAGCTCTATTTTCCTTAGGCAGCCTATAAATAATTGAATAATTACCCCGGGAAGCCATGGAATTGAAACTGGTATTGGAGTCAGACAGAATTTGGTTCAAATTTCAGACCTGCCACATCCTAGACTGGTTATGGCAGTGTCCTGCAAAAGTTCTTCTTCCCTACCTGCTCCCTCCCCTCCCCTTGGGGATCCAAGGATATGGCAGCTTCGCCTCCCAAGATAATCTGGTTTTTAAATTATTATATGCAGAGTTACCAGGGATGCAAAGCTGAATTAAAACAGATTTTACTGTAAAGGAATTTTGAATCCGATGGGGGGAGCCAGACAGACATAAATACAAGACAGGGCAAAAATCCTAAAAGTGAAGTATAAACCAAGTTCTAGGAAAGATAGAGAGAATAATTATTTCTAAGGGGTGTGTGGGGATAAGGAGGTTTTATAAGGAAGTAGCATTTGAATTGAGTATTGAAGGATGAGTATAATAGAATTTCAGTGAAAGGTAAGATCAGACAAGGCTGCAGGAACTGCGCAATGAAAGGTGAAGAAAGGGGTCTGGAAAGTTCGGTACCTGTTGAGGAGGACCACATCTTAGAGATCTATTACTTTAACAATTCATTGTTTTGCTCCTGACTTTAGAAGCTTATTTATAGTTGAATAGGGAAATAAAACAAGTATATAAAATACGTACAGAACTAGTAGGCTTCATAAAAAGGAGAGATTACACCCAGTTTTGAAGATTCTTTTGAATTTTTGAGTCTGATGCAAAGTACTTCCCTCGAATCCGGCTCACAAGTGTTCAGAATCACCTCCTCAAAATAAGATCGATAGCGGACAGCACTTAAGAGCGACGTCTTGCATTGCTTAGATGCGATTTCAAATTACTGCACTTAGGTTCTATGTGCCTCAGTTAACTTTTAAATAAAATGAGGATAATACCTGCCTCAAACAATTGTTAAGAACGACACCGGACGAAGAATGCATGACTAGCACAGTACTTAGTATCTACGTCCTAAATTATATATTTAATGAATAAGTAGATTTGTATGTGCAGTATATGAGTTTTCAGCAAGCAGCACACTCCCCTTGGCTGTAGGCCATAGACCACACCCTCATAATCAGCGGGCCAGTTCTCTGGCTTTTAGGGAAATAGCGGTCCAAATTGGGTCTAGCGCCAGCAAAAGCACGTGGTCTCTGCCTCTCCGCAACAACAAAAAAGCACATTAACCCTGGCGCAGGCACCTCCAGTGGATGGCTTGTTTTTAAAATCCGTCCAAAAGGACCAATCAAGAGCGGTAGTCCGAGTGCGCGGAAGTGGATTGGTCCACAGCTGCTCACAGTGACCAATAGGCGTGGAGGTAAGTTAAGTTGAGCCCGGAGGCGGGCTAATCGAATACGGGTGGCGGCCGCGGGCAGTTTGAATCGGAATCTCGGCTCCAGCCCGAGGAGGTCGCACCGGAACCCGGCTCTCCGAAAGGTTGTTTTCCCTTCCCTGGTAGCGAGGGGAGCAAGGTGAGCGTCCTGCCAGATTCCCGGCTCTGGCGGCGGGCGGCGGGGAGGCGCTGGCTTTCTGCCCGCGGAAGCTGGGCGGGGGGTGCCCCTGGGATCACGCTCGCGGCCCCTGTCGGTGCGGCGGACCGTCCCCTCCCACCCGACCCGACTGGAGACTCGGCCCCCGGGTGAGGTTCGTAGGGGAGTCGGCGCCCCTCTGCTCCGGGTAAAACTGGGCTCGCACTGGGGCTCGGAGACCCTGCTCGGTCGCCAACTCGCTCTGTGGGGGATCAGTTTACTCCTCCGTAAGGTAAAAGAATTGGAGATGACCGGGTATCTCCAAGCAGCCTTCCAAGTCCGGGAATTAGCGGCTCCTATTCGAAATTCGGACCCTGGTCTTACGTTTCCTTGAGGAGATGCAAGCTTGGGTTTTGATCTGGGCGGCGGGGCGGCGTGCCTATTGTTGGTTTACAAGAGCATTTCTCTCCCCTACCTTCTTTTCCCTCCCATCCACGTTTGTTTGGACGGGTCTGTGTGCCAGGCCCTGCTATGTTATGAGGACACAGAAATAAATGACACGGGTTCGGGTCTGGAGGAGGAGGCAGGGTTATCATTCTCAGACCCAGTCGTGGCAGAGTAGGAGGGGACTCAGGGTTTTTTGGTGGAGAAGGGGAATTGTGACAAAGGGAAAATAATGAGGTGGACGTGAGGGGGTCACACGAGAAGCTTCCATGGGGGACTTTACGGGGTTGAGTGGTTCGCGCATGAAGAGTGTCCTCCATATATTTTAGATATAAAGATAGAGTATTTTCTAAAAAGGACAATAATTTTGCAAATCTTTCTTGCAGGAGCCTTCACATCCAGGGCTTTTCTTCACATCCCCCACCCCATTCCCTGTCCCTTATATCTTACTTTTGAGGTTTACTTGTTTTATTCTTTTGCTCCATGGCCCAATACAGAAGGCTGGTAGCTGGTGCCTTAATGTATCAACATCTTCTCTAATCACAATTAGCTCGAGTCTGGTTAATTGCTTTAAATCGATCTTACACTTTGAAATGGAAAAGCATTCAACTTGCTAGTCTTCCTTCTGTTTATTTCCTTCATTACTATCATCTTTCTAAACTGCTCTTTTTAATATTTTGTTGGCTGTGGCATCTCGATGTAATGATGTCAGTGGCTGCCTGAATTGTTAGGAAAGTTATATTAATAGTTGTGTGTCTCTGGGTTACTGTACTCTGACTCCTGAACAAACAAGCTAAATTGGAATAGAGGGTGTGATCTATTGGGACAGGATAAATTGTATTCTGTTGTTGAGAAGTGTGAGACTCCTTTCAGTAGTTTTGGGGCAAATGAGAGTGGAGTTTAAGATGCTCTGTTCCAAGAATGGAGATCCAGAAAGAAAAATTAAACTTGTAGTGAAAACACAGCTTTCCACTGTGTTCTGGTTCTGATAGCTAACCTATATATTGACCAAAACCTTTGCTTCTCCCCGTTAATTTTTAAAAATCTTTTAATATTACAGTCCCAGCTACTTGGGAGGCTGAGGCAGGAGGATCACTTGAGCCAAGGAGTTTGAGGTTGCAGTGAGCTATGATAATGCCACTGCACTCTAGCCTGGATGACAGAGCCAGACCTTGTCTCAAAAAAACAAAACAAAAAAACACAAAAATCCTTGTTATTATTCTTAGAATTTTCATCAACTGTTTATTAGTTATTTTGATAAAAATTTCATTGATAAAGTTGATTGAAACAAAACACTGAGATGGTTGTGAACTTCATGGAGTAGGAAACAAATTCTTACCTTCTTGCCAAAGTAACTAGAACATAAGTGATTTTTCTTTCATTTACATGATGAAGGCTAAAATAATGAACAATTGTCATACTTCTCTCTCAGCTGATTTATATTTCCTAAGACCGGGGCTGAGAAGGAGGTAGGTCACTTCACTGTTTGTATCATAAACTGAAATATGCAAATAAAAAAGTGTTTTCAGAAACTCATATAACTAACATGTATAGATAGCTTACCAGGAGATACTGTGCTAAGGCTTTAGGAAGTTGCCATCATTATTCTCATTTTACAAATGAGGAAACCAAGGCAGACAACAGTTAAATAACTTGTATAAGGTCATACATCTTGTAAGTGGCTGAGCTGGGATTTGAATCTCTTTTGAATCACTAAGGCTGAACTGTGGACTTTTTTCTGGTCAACATCTCTCCGGAGCATGACTTTACCACCTTTTGGAATGATTCTAGTACTAATATGGCATTCACTCTTCATTCGTTCATGTATTAATTCAACAAATGGTAACTGCTTGGAAGGAGATGGGCTACAGGTGCTGCGAGAAACTGTCAGGGATCTACGAAAAGGTTTTCCAGAGGAATTAGGGCAGAGTATGGGTGGTAATTAATGATGGGAAGAGGGAAAGAGGAACATTTGCAAAATAACTCGTCATGCATTTTATTTCTTTATAGAACCTGTTTCACCTGGAAACCTTATAGCAAAATATTCATGTTTTGTATAATGAAAACAAACCGTGAGCAGTAGAAAGCGGGTAGCTGTATAAGAAGTCAAAACTGAGAAATAAGAAAAACAGAAGTCAAGGGGAGACCAAACACCATATTATGTACTTCATAATCAATTATTTGGTAGTTGCTTTTCAGAGGATGGAGAATATAGATATTATACTTGGTTATCTTTTGAAATGTGATGTTTTGAAACTTAGTTCTTAGAGGTGGTTGGGTAGACTCACCAGTCTCTGAGACATGGCTTCCTTTTATTGTAGTAAGACCAACAGCCTGGTTATTCTTTTCAGTTTATTTATAAATGCTGGCATAATAAAGAAGGGAGAACAAAATGAGCTGGGCTTTGGAAGAATGGAAAGAAGGCCTGCCTACAAGAGCTCTTCAGAAAATTCAAGAGCTGGAAGGACAGCTGGACAAACTGAAGAAGGAAAAGCAGCAAAGGCAGTTTCAGCTTGATACTCTCGAGGCTGCATTGCAGAAGCAGAAGCAGAAGGTACCCCTGAAGCTCTGGTCTTTGCAACTGTTCACTCCTTATTATCACGGAAGTACCGGTATTGAAAACGGTTCACTCATTTTTCAATTAATCCTATCATCTTTAAATTTAGAGAAAAATGATTTTGCTCTCTTTAAGTGGTAATCCCCTCCCCCCACTTTTGAGTCATTTTTATTTTAATTGCCTCTAATTTTCTCCATCCTCTGCCCTCATTTCTGCTTACCGGCAAATATTTAGGGCTACTGAGCTCCATTTTAACTTCTGTTTGGGACCATGAACTGGGAATTGCTTTTGCATTGCACAACAACAAGGCCAAAAGTCTCTGGGTCCAAATCTGGGGACAGTATTAGAGCATTTTGTAGTTAAATGGACGTTGCTTTCCGAGAGTGGACTTTTTTTTTTTTACCTTTTTTAGTCTTGAACCTCTTCTCCTTAGGACTAGTAAACGAAAACTTAAACAGTACTTCTTCATTACCTCTGTATCAGCCAACCACATAGTGATATAATCACTACTTCTAAAATGTGTTTGCTTGTGGGAGAATTTTCCAGTTTCTTACAATAACTAGCTTTAGCAGCCAAACTTGAAAATGAATTGCTAAGAGAGATTTATAGGGTTTATTTTTGATTTTTTAATTCTTGAAAGGATATTAAAGCCTACCTTTTTAGGATGAGTATTTGTAGCCCTGACCCAAGATGATGTCATGCATAACTTTGTGGAACTATTCTATCTATAGGCTTCAAAATGTTGTCATCTAAAATTTCTGTGTCCATAAAGCACTGATTTCTAGCTTATTACAACCATAGCTCAGAAAATTAGTCAGTATTGGACTCAGATCTACAAATAATACTTGGTAAATTTCTGAAACAATGGATCTGTTCTCTCAACAATTCCCATTAGGTTGAAAATGAAAAAACTGAGGGCACAAACCTGAAAAGGGAGAATCAAAGATTGATAGAAATATGTGAAAATCTGGAGAAGACTAAGCAGAAGATTTCTCATGAACTTCAAGTCAAGGAGTCACAGGTGAATTTTCAGGAAGGACAACTGAATTCAACCAAAAAGCAAATAGAAAAACTGGAACAGGAACTTAAAAGGTAATTTTTTTGAATGGTAATTTATGGATGTCGTTTTTATGTGTTCGTTGGATGCATGTATCTTTTCCTTTAACAATGTAATTGTTACAAATTGCAATGCTTTTTGTGTTGATCAATTAATACCAATTTGATAGTGAGTACATATGGTTCTTGTTTTTCCTTTCTTGTGATATTTCCCTTAGTAGAATGGGCTACAGCTCTATCCAGCATAATATAAGAGGTGTTAGATCACCATTGTTTTTTGGGACTGAGTAGTACTCCATGATACACATATACCACATTTTATTAATCCAATCACATATTGATGGGCACTTGGGTTGTTTCCACATCTTTGCAATTGTGAATTGTGCTGCTATAAACATTCTAGTGCAGATGTCTTTTTTATAGAATGTCTTTTGTTCCTTCGGGTATATGCCCAGTAATGGGATTGCTGGATCAAATGGTAGTTCTACTTTTAGCTCTTTGAAGTATCTCCATATTACTTTCCATAGAGGTTGTACTAGTTTGCAGTCCCACCAGCAGTGTATGAGTGTTCCTAGCCCTCCACATCCACGCCAACATTTATTGTTTTGGGACTTTTTGATAAAAGCCATTCTCACTGGAGTTAAGTGATATATCTCATTGTGGTTCTGATTTGCATTTTCCTGATGATTAGAGATGTTGAGCATTTTTTCATGTTTTTTGGCCATTAGTCTGTCTTCTTTTGCAAAGTTTCTGTTAATGTCCTTTGCCCACTTTTTAATGGGGTTGTTTGATGTTTTTTCTTGCTGATTTTCCTGAGTTCTATATAGATTCTAGTTATCAGCCCATTATTGGATGTGTAGCATGCGAATATTTTCTCCCATTCTGTAGGGTGTCTGTTTGCTCTCGTGATGGCTGTGCAGAAGCTTTTTAATTTGATCAGGTCCCATTTATTTATTTTTGTTGTTGCTGTGGTTGCCTTTAGGGTCTTCTTCATAAATTCTTTGCCTAGGCCAATGTCTACAAGAGTTTTTCCAACATTTTCTTCTAAAATTCTTATAGTTTCACACCTTAGGTTTAAGTCTGTTATCCACTGTGAGTTGATTTTTGTGAGGTGAGAGGTATGGATCCTGTTTCAGTCTTCTCCATGTGGCTATCCAATTTTCTGAGCACCATTTATTGAATAAGCATTCTTTTCCCCAGTGTATGTTTTTGTCTGCTTTGTCAAAGATGAGATGGCTATATGAGGATGATTTTATATTTAGGTGGGTTCTCAGTTCTGTTCCATTGGTCTATGTCTCTGTTCTTGTGCCAGTAACATGCTGTTTTGGTTACTATAGCCTTGTAGTATAGCTTAAAGTCTGGTAAATTAATACCTCCCATTTTGTTTTTATTGCCTAGGATCGCTTTTGCTATACGGGGTCTTCTCTAGTTCCATACGAAGCATAGAATTATTTTTTCTAGATGTGTGAAAAATGATGTTGGTATTTTAATAGGGATTGTATTGAATCTGTAGATCACTTTGGGTATTATAGACATTTTAACAATGTTGATTCTGCCAACCCATGAGCATGGTATGGTTTTCCACCTGTTTACGTCCTCTGGTATTTCCTTCCTCACTGTTTCATAATTCTCCCTGTAGAGGTCTTTCATCTCCTTAGTTAAATTTATTTCTAGATATTTTATTTTGTTTGTTGCTATTGTGAGGGGTATTGAGTCTTTGATTTGGTTCTCAATTTGACTATTGTTGGTGTATAGGAATGCTAATGATTTCTGTACATTGATTTTGTAACCTGAGACTTTGTTGAATTTGTTTATCAATTCCAGTAGTCTCGAGGCAGAATCTTTGGGGTTTTCTAGATATAAGATCATATTGTCAGCAAAGGGTGATAGTTTGACCTCTTCTGCCCCCATCTGGATGCCCTGGATTTCCTTCTCTTGTCTGATTGCTCTGGTTAGGACTTCTAGCACTGTGTTAGAAGTGGCGATAGAGGGCAACCTTGTCTGGCTCCAGTTCTGAGTGGGAATGCTTTCAATTTTTCCCCATTCAGTATGATCTGTGCTGTGGGTTTGCCATATATAGCTTTTACCATTTTTAGGTAAGTCCTATCTGTGCCTATTTTGTTAAGTGTTCTTATCATAAAAGGGTGCTGAATTTTGTCAAATGCCTTTTCTGTGTCTGTAGAGAGGATCATATGGTCTTTGTTTGTATTTCTATTTATGTGGTGAATTGCATTTCACATTGCATTTGGTTGATGTTTTCTTAGTTTCTTCTAAACTGTGTCGGTTCCTTGTCTTTTGTGATCTTGACCTTTTTGAAGAGTACCGGCCAGGTATTTTGTAGAATAGCCCTCAACTTCGGTTTGGCTGATGTTTTTTCTCTGATTGGATTAGGGTTTCTCAACACCAGCATCTTTGACATTTTGGGCTGTATTATTTTTGGTTATGAAGGGCTGATCTCTGTGTTGTAGGGGACTTAGCATCCACCCTACCCCAAAGTCGTGACAATGAAAAATGTCTTCAGACATTGCCCAGTGTCCGTTGGGAGAGCAAAATTGTCTCTGGTTGAGCTCCACTGGATCATATTGGGGTTATTAAGTTTTAGTAAGAATACTGCCAAAGTAATGATGTACTTTTCTCAGTGCATCATCTCAGAGAGTATATGATGTGATATGACTTTCAACCTTGATCACTTAGTTTCAGTTCCTCCACTGTAAGTTAAGTTTCTTCTGCTGTAAAGATCTGAGTTTCTCTACTATAAATTTTTTCCTTTGTAATTAATAAATCTTGATACCAAGACATTTTTTTCCTGGCATAGCAGCAATAATCTTAATTCTACCTATATAGCAAAAACATTTTTGAAAGTTAAGACATTTTAAAATTACTCCTATTTGTCTTTCTATGAAGATGATAATTTACATGCCTGGAAATCTTTTTCTAATTTTGTTTCCTATCTATGTAAGAATGTGGCTATCTATAAGTTGGGTATTAGAATAAGTAAACTTCCGTCTTGTTGAGTTTTTTGTTTTCTTGTTTATTGTCTACCATCCCAAATCCCAGGAGAACAGGGGACCGTGTCTTTCTTGTTCCTCACCGTATCTATAGCACCTGACAATTGTAGGCCCTCAAATATTTGTTGAGTGAATGAATGAAAGATAGATATTAGTTTTGGGAAACAGGTGCTAGGGAAGTAGGAAGCTCACACAATATGCTGGAGTAATTATTTCTTTGTAAAGCACATTGTAGTGCAGGTTTTAGAAATACTGGTTTTAATAATTTAGGCAGAAATGTTTGTATTTTTAACATTTCAGGAAAGGTAATTTTGTATACATTTGTATATTTCATTTCAGAGTGCTGTGTGTAGCAATGCCTACAGATATAAAGTGCTCAGGACTGTACAAGACACAAAGCAACTGTTAAATGTTATCTTTATTATTAGCATTGTTATCAGTTGTTATTAGTTGTCATTATCATCATCATAGAGTTAGGATACCCCTCATAGTACATTTGATTACAAATACTCTTGCTGAGTGTGGTGGTGCACACCTGTAGTCCCAGCTATTTGGGAGGGTAAGTGTGAAGGATTGCTTGCGCCCAGGAGTTCGAGGCTGCAGTGAGCTATGAGCCAGTGTACTAGGCTGAGCAACAGAGTGAAACCTCATTTCTTAAAAAAAAAACAAAACAAAAAACATATATATATATACACACACATACACACTCATTTATGATGTGGATAATAGATATTTATAAAAGTTTATAAACTCTAGACTATAAAAAAACCTGAATATAGTTTTTAAATTCTCACTGGTAACTTTCAAATGCAGTATAGAACATTTTCTCTATCAGTGGCCACTGATTAGGTTTCAGGAAGGTTCCCCAACAAGGTAGGTCGAACTATTTGGAATGTTTGTCAAAATTATTGACATTGGAAATCTCATATAGTTCAACCTAGTAGAAAACAGCTTTTAGCTTTTTAATACTTTTTTGGGGGGGGGTGGTGGTTTGTGTTTTTCTTCCTGGGAGAAAGGAGAAACAAAAGGTTTATGAAAGTAATAGCAGGGTATACTTTAATATTTAAAATCAGTAACTTTTTTTTAAATGAAAGGAAAGGGAAAAGGGGATAAGATGTGAATTTGAGAAGGAAAAGAGACACAAGTTTTATAAGGTTCTTCAAAATTCATCTCTAGAATCACCAACCTTGTTACACCTCTGGCAGTCTGCACTTTCCAATACAGTAGCTGCTGGCTATATGGGGCTATTCAGCAAATTGGTGCAAATTGAGATGAACTGTGAATATATAATGCATGCCATATTCTGAAGATTTAATGCAAAAAATGTAAAATATTTCATTAATCATTTTTGATTACAAGTTGGGATAATAATATCTTGAAAATAATTAAAATATTAAAGTTGATTTTCCTTGTTGCTTTTTTAGTACTAATAGAACATTTCTACTGGTGGTTGTTGTTTGATTTGCTGAGTAGTCATTATTTTTAGCTCACACATTGCGTCTTCCTTCCCAGATTGAGTTTGGAGCTGGTTGGAGCTAAGGGCACTGAGTTACTTTCTTCACGCCCTGTTTTGAGTAATGTGCCCATGGGAAAGAGACTGGTGTATCCCATTTGCCATTCTAATGGAGTGTTTATTTTATTTCTTATATTAAGCTAAAATCAGACTTGCAAGAATTGAGCCCTCTTTTAATGTGGGTTGTTTGGTTCTGAAAGGTGTTCACAACTTGCCTGAATGACATGGGTATTCTGTATATATGTATAATACTTAACTTACTTTTTCCATTTCTTTGTAACTGTTTCCAGCCATATCTTTTCTAGACACGTTATGTTAATTTCTGTTTTTAAAATATCATATAATGCGAGATCAGTATATCAAGTTTATGTTTTTGTAATGACTAAATATCATAAGTAATATCATTAGCAATTATGAATTACTAACGAATTAGCAATTAAATACTAATTCTCTGGTTTGTCCATTCTCATGATTTGAGTGCATGCTTCGATGACATCCCTTTCCTCCCCTGTTTCTGCAGATCTAGGTTCTTTTGTATCCCTGGGCCTTTGGCTTAGCATATAATATTTGCAGGGAATATATCCCCAACCCCTCGACTTTTTGCTCTTATATAATAGTAATTATTACAGATTTTCATTATAGCCTATATAACATCATAATTATTGGCTTGTATTTCTGTTTCTCTAACTAGACTCAGTTCCTTTGAAGGCATTTATATCTGGCACATAGCTTTTATTAAATGTCTGTTAGATAAATGAAATGGTTAAGAATTCGTAGAGGGTGGTTTTCTTTGTAAGTTTATTATTCTCCAGGAATGTATGGTATTGGTATTCTGTAGCCTTTGCTCTAACTGATTTGTCTGCCTCTTGGGTCCATTCTAACAGGTGTAAATCTGAACTTGAAAGAAGCCAGCAAGCTGCACAGTCTGCAGATGGCTCTCTGAATCCGTGCAGTACACCACAAAACATTTTTACAACTCCACTAACACCGATGCACTATTACAGTGGTAAAGATTTTTTTCCTTGCTATAAACAACTCTTTTACTGAGATTTTTAATTCTGTAAAAGAAATGAATTAATTGAACTTCGAATTAAACTTTTAATTTGATTTTTAAAAGCTGCAACCACTTGTTACGTATCCATTTGCATATCTGTTGAATTATGTTGAGCCACTGGGTTAAGCCCTTAAGCTTTTCACTTTATCCTTCTCTCGTGTATTTTAAAAGAAATTCAGTTTCAGAATATTCAAAACACCTATGTTTCCATGTATTTTGATATTTGAGTAACTCAATCAATATTTTAATCTATTTCCTTAACCCAGATGTTCTTTCTACTTGGTATACTAAGGTATTTCTAGCCTATCTGTAATCATTGTTGACCTGTGAATTCCTTCATGAAATCAGTGATTGAAGTAAAACTGTATTTCATTGTTTGTTTTTAGGTTCCAAGTATGAAGATCTAAAAGAAAAATATAATAAAGAAGTCGAAGAACGAAAAAGATTAGAGGCAGAGGTTAAAGCCTTGCAGGCTAAAGTAAGTTAATTACGGGCCCTGTGATAGAGCATGCAGTCACAGAACTGCTTTGATGTAGGATAGAACAAGGGTAGAGAAAAATCTGTTTTGCATAGAGCTGATATGTTTTTCCTATACTGAGAAAAAGTTCCTGGCTCATTAGGGGTGATTATTTTTTAGTTTTAAAAATGGGTAAGAGTGAGTAAAATAGAGTGGGGAGGTTAGAGATCCCCAAATATTAACTGTTCATGGAATTCGACCGAAACCGTAGCCATTTAATTATTTCCCTGTTAAGATCTAGTGATACGGAGCATGTTTGGAGAAGGTAGGACCAGAGAATTATCCCTGAGGCTCACTGGTTGGCTTTGTCACCTGGAGGCAATTGTTTCCTATACAGTCCTTTTGATAGAATGTGGGTGATTACTACCAGGGACTTGGGATTAGAGGATTGGTTTTTGTGAAATGCTTATTTCAGAGAAATGCTTATTTTAGAGAAGAACATTACCAACATAGTTTTCTCAGTGCTTATAAATAAGTTGCTGACAAGAGTTTTAAACTCTATATTGATATTGGTAAACAAGCAGAAAGAGATAGGTGGAAAGATTTGTTTAATGTCAACAAACTAAACAAAATGCAGGTTTCAAAAACCCCTGAGTCTAATTCAGGGACTGACCCTGAAAATACCTTGGTGTCTGTTGAATTTTACCTCTATCATTTCTGTTCTCATGATGTTATTTGCTAAAAAAAATCCCAGTCTTGGACTTAATGGTGCCTTATCACTAAACATAAGAACTATTCAGTGAACAATTTAAGACTGAATTTATAAGTAAGTACCTTAAATACTGAGGTTCAAAAAGTACCTATTTCTTAGAACTTTAACAATTTCTACTCCTTTCATGCCTTTAACCTGCGTTTTGAGGTTACCAGGATTCTGATATACATATCTAAGTTAAGTTAAGGCATTGCTTATCTAGGCAAATAAAAATTAAATACTAATTCTCAGGTTTGTTCTAGAAATAGCATGTGCTTTGTCACCCAGCTCAGTCCCTGGTACCATTTCTGCCCCTGGCATTGATTCTCAGAGTTATTTTATGGAGAATAATGTGAGTCTCTCTCTGTAAATATTAAACCTCTTCCTATGGCAAGAAAAGTGCTTGCCCTAAAAAATTTAATGCTGCATCTACAACCGAGTCTTGATATTTATCAGAATGGATATATAGAGAAGAACAGAAAGAACAATGCGAAGCGTTAGATAATTCACAAATGTCTATTATGTAATATAAAACACTTTATATGACCTTTTTTCTGGTGGGGGGAGTGGTACGATGGAACATGAGATTCTTGATGTAGGCTAATGTTTCATTTTAATTCTCTGTGCAAAGCTACAGGTTGAGGTGACCAAGGGCAGGCAAAGGAAAGCCAGTTTTAGAATTCGAAATGGCAGTGAATACTCACCTGTTTAATGGATGACAAGAGGGATGCATAGTAAATACTAAGACTTAGTGCATTTTAAATAGGTTGGGCCTCAGACGGTAGTGGCTTACCCCTTCAATGCTGAGAAATCTGACCATTAGAAAATTTCATCACTGGGTATTGGGACTTACGGTTCCCTTAACTTGATGAACATTCTTTCCTGGTGTATAGTACAAGTGTCAGCTTCTTGGTATTATGGCTTTATGTTTTGTCTAAAAATAAATAGCCTTGACTATTGAGATTTCCAAAGGGCTCTAAAGAGTGTCTATTTGTACAGAGAGCGAGCCAGACCGTTCCCCAAACCACCATGAATCACCGAGACATCGCTCGACACCAGGCTTCCTCGTCTGTGTTCTCATGGCAGCAAGAGAAGACCCCAAGTCGTTTTTCATCCAATTCGCAAAAAACTCCAGTCAGGAGAGATTTCTCTGCATCTAACTTTTCTGGGGAACAAGAGGTGACTCCAAGTCGATCAATTTTGCGAAGAGGGAAAAGAGATGCTAATAGCAGTTCGTGTGATAATTCCAGCAGTTCTCATCTTTTGGATCAATTAAAAGCACAGAATCAAGGTAACTTGTGAGCTAAGTTTAAGTTAACTTCTCCCGAGATAATTTCAGAGGTGATTTCCCATATTTTAATCCTAGAACGTGCTTATGTGTTTTGGTAGACACATCAGTGTTCAACATCTCAGGCTGGTTATGTGAAATACTGTCCTTTCGATAACAATAAAAGGTATCGCAGTTTTGGAATGCACTTTTATAATACTTGCATTGAGACGCTGGTGTCCTGAAACCTTTAAAAGTAGGCTGAGAGGCTTTTGAGTTATCTTTCCAGAGACAGGGTGAGTAGGTTGGTTCCAGGTTACATTCCCCATGCTTCTCATCTAGCTCCTTTGTGGCCCACAGAACAAGCCTGCGGTCTGACCAGCTTTGGCCAGAGGTTGTGCGTGTGTCTGCAGAGTAGCTTTGCTCTTCACGGCCAGGCTGTCCATATGGGAACAAACCTGTAACCTTGGCTGCTGTGCCCTGCTGCAGCTGACAGCCAAGGGTACCAGGTGGTGTTTTGGAATCTACTCTGTAGAATATGATAATTTCCAGTGCTATGATATATTGAAAGTCATCATCAGTGTTCACTGGTGAGAGCTGTCACACTGCCAATGCCATTGGAATCAGTGTCATGTGTATGTGGGAAAAAAGTGGCAAAAAAAAAAAAAAATCATTGTTAATTTTGGCAGCATAGGAGGTTCACACTGTCTTGATCTTTACTGGAGGTAAAGCTAGCAGCGAATATAGGAGGGTGAACTTTTCACTGCTTAGCACTAATTTGCATGGATATGGGCACAAAACAAATATGAGTTTGCCAGCGCATAAAACCAAACAGTGATTTTAACAAATTTGGTGTTATATGTGATGTACTTTTTATAGCCTCAATAAGATAGTATTTGTAATTTTAGAAAAGCATTTCCCCCCATGTTTCTTTGTGAGAACATAAGAAAATGTATTTCTCCTGCTTGCTATAGAGTATTTGAATATAAATGACAATAGAAACTGACCATTGAAATTAAATCCAATTAAAGTAGCTTCTGTGTTTAATGTAAATTGTTTATATTTGCCTTACTAAAGATTTCAGAGTAGAGTAAAATAAATGATAAATTCTGAGCATTTTATGAAACATATACTAATTGGAGTGTGGTTTTTGTTTGTGGTTTAAGAGCTAAGAAGCAAGATTAATGAGTTGGAACTACGTCTACAAGGACAAGAAAAAGAAATGAAAGGCCAAGTGAATAAATTTCAAGACCTCCAACTCCAACTGGAGAAAGCAAAAGTGGAATTAATTGAAAAAGAGAAAGTTTTGAACAAAAGTAGGGATGAGTTAGTGAGAACAGCAGCACAATACGACCAGGCATCAACCAAGGTATTTGACTTTTCATGAATTATTGAGAAATCTCCATCTTTTCATGCAATTATCTGGAAAGGGTATTTTATGCTTAAGTATATGAAATAACTGTTAGTAGTGATCTTTGTTAATATATGCTAGCACTGTTCACGGACTTGAACTTAGAAAGCTGTTTTAGAGTTGGGCAGATCTGGGGTTAATCCTGGTACCACGCTTTCCCACTAAGTGACTTTGGGCAAGTTATTGATCTCTTGTATCTCAGGATGTGATGGAGAACAAAGAAAATGTATACATTGCACCTGGCATGGTACATGGCCCATAAAATAGGCACTTAAAGTAATGGAACTTTAGAAGAGTGTTAGGACATATGATAGGATTTAATTGATTTGCTTTTGGATTCAGTAAATGTACAGTTGGCTCTCTGTATCTGTGTTCTGCATCTGTGGACAACTGTGGATCAAAAATATTTAGGAAAAAAACAGATGGTTGCATCTGTACTGAACATGTACAGATGTTTTTCTTGTTATTATTCCCTAAACAATAAAGTATAACAACTATTTTCATAGCATTTACATTGTATTAGGAATTATAAGTAATATAGAGATGATTTAAATATCATAAGAGAACATAACGTGGGTTATATGCAAATATTGCACCATTTTATATAAGGTACTCGACCATCTGCAAATTTTAGTATCCTGGGGGTGGGGAGGGTCCTAGAATTAATCCTTCACTGAGGGACAACTGTATGCCTACCATTGAATCTTCTCAAGGCTCCAACTAAGGCCAAGCTTCACAGCCAGTCATTTAAGTCTTTAATTTGTTGTTGTTGTTGTTGTTGTTGCTTTGGCCCTAGCCTACCTCTCTATTCTTTTCTTCTCTTTTTTTCTAGCATTCATTCATTCATTCACTGACTCATTTCATTTCACAAATATTTATTGAGTGCCTGCTGTATATCAGGCGTTATAGACGGGGGGTTGGAGCAGTGATAAATATACAAAAATCATTGCCCAATGCAGGTTCGTCTTAATAGGGGGAGGCAGAAAATAACAAAAATAAATAAGTAACATAGATAGTATGGTATGTGGCAACAAGTATTGTAGAGAAAAACAAATTATCTTCTAAGACCAACCATGAGGATTTGGTGTTTCCTGAACCTAATCTTTCTCCGGGCTCACTGTTTTGCTTACCTTCACCTTTTTGCTGGGAATACCCCCTCCCCAGGTCAGATTCCTTCCATCTTTCTCATCTTTGTGAGCTCCTTTCCTCATCTCTTAAAGTAGTAAGATATTTTTTCCTGGCATCCCTCTTATGACCCTTTATATTGTCATTATTTGTGTTCTGGCCCTGTGGTTCCTCACTTGGCTAATTGTCAAAATCACAGAGAACCTTTCGAAATTGATCCTGTTAGACCCACATCTGAGGTGGGCCTGAGGAATTTACTTTTAATAAACTCTTTAGCTATTTCTGAGGTTGTAGGTAAAATCCACTGTGGAAGACATATTTCTTTTATTTGCTTTCTGGGGTCAGATTCTTTCTTTTTAATTAAAATTTTAATTTTAAGATAATTACAGATTCTTAAGCAGTTGTACAAAATGATGTTAATGTGGTGGATTACTTTGGTTGATTCTCAGATATTTGAATGAGTCTCGTATCTTTGGAATAAACATGATGGTAAACATGATTATGGTATATAATTCTTTTTATGTATTTTTGAATTTTATTTGCTATTAACATGTTAAGGACTTTTGTGTCTATATTCATGAGAGATATTGGTTCTTCCTACCATCTTTGTCTGAAATTTGTATCAGGGTATACACTCCTAGTTTCATAAAATGAATTGGAAAGCATTTCCTTCTCTTCAATTTTCTCAAAGAGATAGTATAGAATTGGTGTTTTTTCTACTTTATACATTTGGTAGAATTCTCCAGTTAAACCATTTGGACCTGAAGATTCCTTTTTTGGGAGTTTTTAAAATTACAAATTCAATTTCTTTAATAGTTGTAGAGCTGTTAAAATTATCTATTTCATATTGGGGATGTTGGAGTAGTTTGTGTTTTCATCTAAGTTGTCAGATTTATGTATATAGAGTTGTTCATTGTATTCCCTTATTCTTTTGATATTTGTATCTGTTCATTTCTGATATTGGCAATTTGTGTCTTTTTCTCTTTGTCAATCTTAATAGAGATTTGTCGGCTTTGTTGATCTTTATTGCTCTTTCCAAAGAATCAGCCCTTGGGTTCATTGTGTTTTCTCTGTTATTTTTCCATTTTCGATTTCATTGACTTTTGTTCTTTATTACTTCCTTCTGCTTGCCTTAGGTTTTTTTCGCTCTCAGAAAAATGTCATAAGATCCTGTTGGTTGATGATTGAATTCGTTAATATACTTGCTAATTTTCTGTTTAGTTGTTCGATCCGTTGTTGAGAGAAGAATGTTGAAGTATCCAACTATGATTGAGAATTCGTCTATTCTTTCAGTTTTTGCTTCACATATTTTGCAGCTCTGTTGGTTGGTGCATATACATTTAGGATTGCTACCTTGGCAGATCGACCCTTTTGTCTTTATATAAGGTCCCTGGTAGTTTTTAAAATTCTGAAATCTACTTTATCTGATATTAGCATAGCTACTCTAGCTTTCCTTTGATTGTTTGCATGATGCATTTCTTGTCTTTCTACTTTCAGCCTTCCTATATTATTATATTTCAGGTGAATTTTATAGAGACAGCATAAAATTTGGCCATGTTTTTTTAATATAGTCTTCCATTATCTGTTTTTTAATCAGTGTATTTAGACCATTTTATTTTTCATTTTCTGTTTTTGTCTATTTTTTTCATTTCTCTGGCTTCTTTTTTTCCTGCCTTTGTGGGTTACTTGAATATTTTTTAGAATTTCATTTTTATTTGTACTATTTTTAAGTAAATCTCTTTGTAGAGCTTTTATGGTGATTGTTCCAGATATTACCTTATTTATACACAGCTTATCACAGTCTGTTGGTGTCTTCATTTTACTAGCTCTAATGAATTTTAAAAACCATTTACCTCTCTTTTCATCCTTTTACCCTCTCCTATTAATAATATAATTGTCTTAAATGTTTTCTCTACCTACGTTTAGAACTACATTTTGCATCAACCGTTAAATATATTTTAAAAAGCTGAAGAAGAAAAAGAAAGTCTATTATATATATCTATATTGTCGCTTACCTTGTTGTTCCCCTTTTCTTAGATTCCTTCCAAGTTTCCTTCTTCCATCATTTCCTTTCTGCTTAGAAAACTTTCTTTAGCCATTCTTTTAAAGTAGGTCTGCTGGCCAGAAATTCTCTTAGTTTTTCTTCATTTGAGAATGTCTTGATTTCCTCTTCATTCCTGAAGGATTTTTCTGCTGAGCATATCGGACCTTTCTTGTGTTCGTTTCAATGTAATGTCCAGAGTTTTTATTTGTTCTTGTTGGGAGGAATGGGGAGGTGTAAGTCAGGTTCGTTTTTGTATGTTCTAGTGTAGTGCTTTACACAGAAGAATTCTGGAGAAATATTTATTAGATCTGTGAAGGAGCAGTGGGGCTTCAATGGAACTATGACCTGCCTTGTTCCGTATGTTTAATCTCTTTATGTAGTCTCAGTTCACAATGGTAATTTGGTCTTTTAAGGTAAAAGGATTTGGATTTGAACCCTGGCTCTGCCGCTTCCCAGTTGTGTGGCTTTTGGAGCTATTTAACGAACTTTGGAGCCTCAGTTGCCTAATCAGTAAAATGGCGTTAATAATAATGCCTGTGTCATAGGGTTATTGTAAAGATTGAGATAACCTTTAGCATAGTACCTGACACATGGTGACCTTATAATAATATTAGTTATTATTATCATGCCTTATTTTTGAATTCCTGGTCAAGTAAGCTAATTTTTAGTTGCATTTCTGCCAAGTTAGGCCTTCCTATGTAAAAGAATTACATTTATCCTTTTCCATTTTACCTCGTCGGTTTTGGTATGATAAGCTCACCAAATCCTTGTTCTACCTGACACGTTTGGTGTGGTTTCTTCTCATCAGATCATGAATTAGATTTTTCGATTGGGACAATGCTGAGAATACAGCTCTGGCTTTCTTTCTATTAGGGACTTTCCTCTAGGTTGAGGATTAGGATGAGGTTAGGATTTGTTTGTTCTGTGCCTTTTGGATTCCTCTTTTCCAGTGAGCTACAAATCTACCTAACTGAAAATTCAGTCTACTTTTCTCTGTCTTGTCCCATAGGATAACATGACTTTGTCAAACGTGTTGATGAAATAAAATTATGTTATGTTTCCTGATCTACCATTAGAACTGCCTATTCAGTGAAATGAAGTTACTGTAGCAAAAATCAATACCATGTTTTTAAGTGTGCATATGCTGTTTATAGTATACATCATTTACAAGTATTTAAAAACTGTGTGGGATACAAGGCTTGAATTCATGTAGAAACAAAGTGTTGAGCTGGCAGCAAACCTGGAGTCCAGCCCCCACACTGCACAGATGCAAAGCTCAGGCCCAGAGAGATTAAGGGAGTGAGTGCCCAGGGTCATATGCTACATATTTTCAAGGACTTGAGCTCTGGCTACTGTTTTAGAGTATTATGGAGCATTCATGACACCTAGTGGTCGGCTACTCTTATATGGATTGTGTGCATCGTTGATAATAGAATTCCATTTAAAAAAAATTCCAAATAAAATATAAATACCCTTTAAAGACTCTTTTTTAATCTCTATCTCTAGTAGGAAAGGATTTGTTGATTCTGAGATCCATTAGCGGGATGTGTTGCAGTTTGAAGGAGTGCCAGTAGAGGGCGCCAAGGGTTCATTCATTTACTCCACAGTGTGAGGTGGTGGTTTTTTGTTTTGTTTTTTTTTTACCCCTGCAGTTTGTCAACCATCAAAATTTTGGACCATCATTTGGGCAGTGACTTTTGTCTGTTGTTTGCTGCCGTACTCTCAGTGCCTAAAACAGTGCTTGACGTATAGTAGGGTCTCAATAAATATTTGTTGAATTCATATTTATTATTGTTGTAAATAATCTCTGTAATACTTTTCCTTGGGCATTTAAAAATTCTGGGACAATAGAGATAATGGCAAAGGTGTCTTAATTCCCAAGGCATTGGATTAATTTGAACTCCTGGCTCAAAAGTTTACCTTTTGAATTGCGTATTTTTAAAGTTCTGATATTTGCAAAATCATTTAGTCATTAATGGCCAGCTTGACCCTTTTCGTCTTTGATTAGTTAATAATTGGTGACCTACTGGTTTTCTGACAAAGTATTACGTAGTATTTTCTCTTCCTCTTAATTCCCAGTTACATTTTTAATATTTCTCACAGCTTTAAATCAGACTTTGGAAAATCTCTTGCCAC
>RJWJ010012540.1:0-41820 GCA_004363605.1 Indri indri | reverse complement strand
TGTACTATGTAACACTATTTGCAAAAATCACTTTATATAACAAAATAATTTCTATTTACTGGTCCTTTTACCAGAAATGAATCTGAATTATTCTTAACCATAGGAATAATATGATGTTATTACTGTGTTAAGTCCAACAACAAATTTATAATAGTGGTAATTTTTGGTATGATGAAACAGATTATCTAAATACCTAGAATTTAGTTAATACACTAAATCATTGAAAATATGGTCACAATTATTGTCTCCTTCATATTGCTAAAGAATAATATCAATTTATATCTTTTTTTACTTTAGTAATTCTGTTTATCAAAGAATACAGAGATTTACCTCTGGTTTATTATATTAAATAAAAGTTAATTTATGCTTGGATTTGCTTTAAAATTTCAGTAATATTTGGAGTTTTCTTCCTTTATAGGAAAAGAATTAAATTAAAACTAACAGTATAATATCAAGGATAGTCATAAAACTGATCTGAATCTTACCTTATAAGTAAGTTAAAACTAAAATACTTATTTGTGCCCCATGAAGAATCTCAATGCAGATGGCACTTAAATGTTTTTTTCATTCCCTATAATTCGTTTCAATACTTACAACTATTTTGAGGAAAAGTATTACTTTTATATAAATGTTATTTATATTTGAAAAATACCTATCTATTGTTCTTGTGTCTAGAGAGATAACATGTCCCATAAAGAAAGTGGGTCCCCTGGTAATGTGACAGCGAAGCCTGTGTGAGTCACCTCACACCCACAGATTCCACTCCCAACAATCAAGTCCCTAAATGTCCCACAAAGAGTAACTCTAAAAGCCTCCAGAGCTTAGTAGAGAATCTCTCCTACCCTGAAAGAAGCCCATAAGGTCTTGACTTTCTTGACAATGCGGCGACTAATTTTGCTGTTAACCCCTTTTACCCCTTTTACATCTGTGCCTCTGCCAATGTATTTTACATGTGTACCTCAGCCCCTGCTTTGTCTCTTCCCCTCTCTTCCCTCCCCTCAACCCCTAGCCCCAGCAGCTCTGTTTCTTGCTATTTGAGGTTCCATGTTTTCAGGACTCTCTTACCCTCTACAAAGTGAGACCCCACAGGCTCCTTATCTTCTCAGTTTATCTAGCCCAAGAGCAGGACCTAGACAATTGCCAGTGATTCTGAAATAAAGGGGCCATGAGAGAATCCCCCTGTAGTTTCACCCCAAAACTAGGTTTAGGGAATGTGTCAGTTCCTTGATGTCTTCCTAAACTCCTAGTAATTAAATTTTTCACAAAATAACCTAGAAATGAAATTGTTTCTCTATATAGCAACCCACTCTTTATTCAGCTGATTCGAGTCTCTGAGATTAGCCCATACCGCATCTCATTTTCTTACACAGATCTTCCATAAAAACTCGGTTTAGAGAATCATGTGAATTCTCAATAAAGATTTTATAATTGGTCTAATAAACCATCGATCGATATTTATAGGGCATTCCTTCACAGTTCTCAAAGAGTATCATGTGCAGTGGGTATTTTGTGCTTTTTTAAAAACCATTGATAGACTTATCTAAGTATAGATTTTAATCTTTGACGATGACTACACGTAAAAGTATAAAATAAATGATATCACACTGGGCCAAACCAGTGTTCCACTTGGCTCGATACTCTCTGACAACAACCCTTATAAAGTCTGACAGTGACTCTAAGGGTTGTTGGATAGAATAACATATTTGCTTTTCATGATGATGTTTTTAAAGGTTAACTTAAATATCAGTAACTTCCCTCTAAAAATCTGTTACAGATCTAAAATGTGAAAGATGTTATTAGGAGAACTTCCCACCAATCATTCCTAGTCATAATTTTTCCTTTAGATAGTGGCAGAATCGATTATTATCAGTCACCCTGTCTTTTGACTTGATAAGCAGCATGACCTTTATTCAGAAGTTCTCTGTCACCCTAACTCTGTTGTCCTCTTGTTTTGTTAGCCACTCTACTTCAGGGTTTCTCAACCTTAGCACTACTGACATTTGGGGCTGAATAACTCTTCGTTGTTGGGAATATGTTATGCATTGTAGGATGTTTAGCAGCATCCTTGGCTTCTATCCACTAGATGCCAGACGCACCTCCCCCAACTTGTGACCATCAGAAATGTCTTCCAGACATTGTCAAATTTCCCCTGGGAGTCAGAATATTCCCACACTCCCCAGCTGAGAACCACTGCTCTATTTTAATAAAAAATGTGTGTGTGTGTGTGTGTGTGTGTGTGGGTGTGGATATGAGTGTATTTTTTTCTTAAATTACAACTCTTTTTATATTAAGATCCTGTTAATGAAATTCTGCTTTCATTATTCCATTACCTGCAAGTATAAGAGTAGTGATGTAGGAGTTATAGACTACCCTACCTAAAAACCACAGTTTGACATAAAGATATATCCAGCTATGTGAGGCTTAAGGTGATGAATATATATAAAATATTTCTTAATTGAATTTATATATTTCTGCTCGCTTTGGCAGCACATATGCTAAAATTGGAATGATACAGAGAGATTAGCATGGCCCCTGCGCAAGGATGACATGCAAATTCATGAAGCATTCCATATTTTTAAAAAATAAATAAATTTATATATCTATAGTATGTTTATTTCCTTTGAGAAATTAACTGTAAGCTAATCTATGCATAAACCATGGAAAATTAACTGTATGCCAATGTTCTTATAATTATTTAGCAGTCACATAATGGTCTCTAATTTTAACATGGTTCTCCTTTAGGTAACATAAAAAGGGAAGAATCTTTTCCTATTTAATTGTCTCTTTTATCCAGACAAACCATGCATACAATAAAAGATCTATTTCAACATACTGGAACAGATTTGCTTTTATCACTCTTTTACTTGAACTTTTTTGTACTTAATGAATCTTTTCTCTTTTTACTTCTATTACTGCTTCTCCATTGCTGTAGGTGTATTTAGGCAGCCACCTCTTACACACTACAGTAATCTTAGCACAGAGGACTTCCTGGTGGTCTAAGTAACATTATTTGGGAAGAACTATTCCCTAGTGGTGGGAGACTAGGGAATAGTTCAGTCCCAAAAGAGGAATTTGGGATGACCCAAATAACCCTTCAGTTTGCAGGAAGTCTAAAAAAGGGGGTGGCATTCTAGTGTTCCCTGCCTCCTTGGATATCTGCAATAAGTTTTCACTCTTCCCAAACCAGGACACTGAGACCACTGGGAAATAAACCAGCATTATTTAGCAGTTTGATGCCAAACGCATCAATAGCACTTGTAGTGTGCCACTTGTCTCACCAATCCCCAGGCCTATGGGTGAACCAGTTGTCCATTTTTCTCACTTCTACCCTGGTATTTAATCATTGCTTTAAAAAATTACATTATTGTATTGACTCTCTGTGTCAGGTATGTGATTACCTGCCTCAGTGAGGCCCACAGTCTTGATCTTTTTTGTTCCTCCCAATCGACTGACTACCCCATTGTCTACAGTACCAGGTCAAAAAATGATAGCCACATTTCTCAAGCTGCTAACATCTTATTCCAAGTTGACTTTATCTCCTGTGCTCTTGAAGAAAAGCCATCTAACATGAGTTCCCTCATTTTCATCCCTACTTTCTCTTCATTTCTGTAATTATCCTCCTCGTACAGCTGTTTTCAGGTATCAAAGAAAGAAGTGCTCTTCCTTTCTATGGCAGAGTCACAAAACTAAAACTTTATATTATGTAAGCAATAAAAGGACAGTGAAGGGAAACTGTGATGCCCTATGATGAGAAGGAGATGAATTTGTTTTTAAGGGGAACCGAGTAGACAGGAGGATGCATTCGATACAGCATGTGCAAAAGCCTAACATGGCCAGAAATGTTGGATCATGACGGGAGCTTGGGATGCAAGGTTGAAAGCAGAAAAAGCTGAACCTGAACAAGTGGACAGGATCGAAAAGGTCCCTTGTCTGGCATGTTAAGGAGCTGGGTTTTATCTTGAAGGTCGTAGGGAACCATCAAAGGATTTAAAGCAGGGGGATGATCTGATCAAATTGATTGTTTCAAAAGCAAATTCTAGAAGCTCTGAGAAGACTGGGGAAAACAGTACTAAAGAAATAAGACCAGTTGTAATAATCCAAGCCAAAAATAATGAGGAGCTAGGATTTGGTAACTAAATCCATATGAAGGAAAAGAAGAAATCTAAGTTTCTAATGTAAAGATCTCAGTGTACAAGAACATAGGAAGAACTTCAATTTGAGACATGTGACATCTGCAGCACTTGTGCCACAGCCAATTGCAGGTATCTTGCAGGCATCTTTGAGACTCATGGGAGATTTGCTGAAAACTCAGATCTGCAAGGTGTAGTTATAATGAAAATGTGTGGATCCAAGTGTGTTTTCAGAAAAACTGCTGAGTTTAAACTAGCTTTGCTGAAAACTAACAATTGCCAAGTCATTTTGAAGAAAACTTGGAATCTGGGTTCAGGGTATTGAGTTGGATATGGTTAGCATATATGTGCTGGTTCAGTCCATGGGAGTAGAGGAATATAAAGAATGATAATAACAAAGGGTGGAAGGCAGGGCCATAAGAAATGCCCAGTTTTTTAAAGAGTGAACTGAGGGGAAAGAACTTAGGAAGGATATTGCCATGTAACAGCCACTGCCTGGTACAGCCTTCTGGTCTCTGCCTACAGCAGTCTCCCTTCTCCCATTCTCCAGTCTGCCTCGCACCATTTACCCACCTGCTGGAAATACTTTCCTAAAATAAAAATCAAGTTATGTAACTTACCAGAGCAGAAATCTTAGTTGGCTCCATACTTGTCTATACTCTTCTCTGTTTGTGGTATGCACACCTTTTCGTTAATAGATGCTAAGCTCTTGGAGCATAGGGGCTCCTGCTCGCTCAGCTTTGTATCCCCAGAGCAAATAACATAATACCTTGCTCTTAGAGTGGTGCTCCTTAAGTAGTTGTTGTTTTTAATTGGCACAATTAGCATCCAAAATTACAAATCATGATCAAGACAGTCTTCACTTTTTCTTATAATGTGCTTCTCACAACTGCATCTTAATGCAGGGGAATTTATTTTTCCTTAGGGAAGAGCATTATAATTGTTGGATTTAGCATCAGATAAATCAGATATCAGTAATAAATTCTAAAATCAAAGAAGCAACTCCAAACTTATATGAATATTTCAAATCATAAAATTGTGCTCCCAGAAACATAATTTTAGCAATAGAGGCAACCTGTCTAGTCTTATCTAGAGCTTATCTAGCCCAGTGGTTTATAAACTGATACCTATAGAGCCCTATTCCTCAGGGCCCTGGGGAGTAGGGCAGGGAGGCAGTGAATCCAAACCTAGATTCACCCAGAGTAATTCTACTTTCACGTGTTTATGTATGAGGCTTTCAAACAATACTGTATTAAAAAATAGTTTTGTTGTGAAATTAGTTTGAAAAACACTAGCGTAACCTTCAGGCTACTTCTCTAACCTTGGTAACTCTGGGCCTCCATTTCCTCATCTGTAAAATAAGAGAATGGTGCTATGATAGTTTATGCTTTTATTCTGAGCCCCCTATCCATTTCAAGTTAAAAAAAAAAAAAGACCTCAAGAGAGATTAAGTGGCTTACTCAGGCCACATAGAATTAATGGGATAACAGAGATGAGAATTTAACCACCAACCCTAGTTTTCATTTCTTTTCCTGTCTTGCTTCCTTTTTAAAAAAATGCATGTCCCATTTCTCTTTTGCAAAGCTATTTATGAGTTTTTTTCTTCTTCGTAAATTTTCAAGTAATCAGTGGAAACATTTAAAATCATTTCATTACTCATTCCTTTCATGTTTAAGTCTCATTGCATCTAAATTTAAAAGCATCACTAAGAAGTTGTGAGGGTTGGGAAGCAGTAGTCTCTAGATTCTGGTCCTTTCATTCATCATCTTCACTTTGCTCATCTTCCTCTCTTCATCCCCTCCTCTCCAAATCAAGGGTATCCAGGAAGAGGAAACGAAGTCACAGAACGACTGAGAGGTGTGTGTGGAAAGGAGGGAAAGAAGGGCAGTCATACTCCTTGGCCTTGTTGATGGTGGGGGGTGTTTATGGGCTGATTGCACACCAGCCTTTGGGGCATTTTTGTTTAAAAATAAAATAAAACAGCTCACAGAGACACCTCCTTCTTCCCCCTCCTTCTGCCTCCATGAGTAACTACCCATATGGCGTGCTGCTGCTGAGACCAAGGAATGAGTGAGTAAAGGTGTTTAGAAGTGAAATATTGGTCCTAGTTAAGTAAGTGTCCTTTTCAAATAAGTGTTAAAACTTTATAATGTGGATCCCTTACTAACTTGGGAGTCATAGGATTTGAACACAGACTAAGCCACATCTGCGTCATAAAAAAGGAGGTGGGTATGGCAGTTACAGTAACACACTAATTAAGTAGGAAAGACAGCAGGGACAATGTTTAAGCTACTTAAAACAAACTTTCTGAGGACATCATAGCATCCATTTCACATGAACAGATTATTATAAGCAGGATTGGTAAAACCTGCACATGGCAATATGTTGTTACTCATTTGTCAGGGTCACAACAAATAATTAAGAGTAACATTGGCTTAACAGTGATATATAATTCAGTATAACTTCTCTCCCCTCAACCTCCGGAACAGGTTCAAATTGATGAGGATTTCTGATTAGAGCTGTTATATTGAGTCCTTTTTTAAAAATCCAGTAGTTTTATCAAGTCTCATATATAAACATATATTTATGGTAAGATGCCAGTCTTGCCACAGGCAAAGAGAGAGAAATAATACTTAGACCTTGTAAAGAATAAAGCATCTTACCATTAATTTGATTGCTGTGTTTAGAATTTATTAATATTTCATAAGTCTGCAAGAAACTGGAGAAATTCCTTTATGGTTGATGCTTTCCGAGTAAGGTTTTAGTGATTTTCTTTGTTTGTTGCTCTGTTGGGTGAGGGCCGTCTGAATTAGTCCTTGAATTTGAAAGTTTCCATGTGTATGTACTCTTTTCCCCAAACACATTTTAACTGACTCCTATCAACTTCACTGGTAGAGAAAAATCAAGGTGTCATTGGTTCTTTTGTTGTTCTACCAAATTGGGTCACTTAACTACAGCACCCACCTGTCACCACTAAGTCTCCTCATTCTTTAATTCTTATTTGTATTATATGCTTGATTTAAAGCTTTACAGTTAGCAGTAATACTCACATAATTATGGTCCAGGAAAGTATAATATCCTCTTGAAATCTTTATGGTAAGAAAAGTAATATTTGTTTAAAGATACTCGGTGCCAAATCTTGCTGAAGAACGATCTCGTAGAAATCTGATTATGAAGGAGGAAATCTAAAAAAGCAAAACAAGCCTCAGTAAAGATAATATTGGGAAAGAGTAGTTACTCAAACAAGACTGAAAGAGAAGGGTGTGCTCCTTTTCTTTCATTTTATTTTGGTTATTTGTTCCTGGATTTTTAAAAATTTAAATAGGAAAAAATAATTAGGGAGATATGGTGTATCTCTTGCATTTGTATATAATTCAAAACTTTGAAATGTACATTTTCTTTGTGAATGTTAAATGAATCCTTTCTATAGCATGTAATTCTTTCTACAAAAAACATTTGCAGTCTTTTATAGCAACATTGCGCTGATTTATAAAATACTGTGTCACATCAAACTCAATCTCCCACAGTATACTTTCATTTAGAGTTAATGTTTCAAATTCTAGAGGAAGCATCCAACAGAGTATAATTTGGTACCACTGAAAGTGCTTATTAATGTGTTTTTCCTCACAGAGGTGCCATTAATAAAACAAGATATACTGAACACATTTTGTAGAAGATTTAAAGAGCTTTCAAATTCAAAATCTTGCATATAGTTTAATGAGTATCACTATGAAAATACAGAGTATACTAAAAAGATTATGAAAGAAAGATGCAGTGTTGAAAGGTAAATTTAAAGCTTAAGCAATATATACCACATAATATTAGGAGATTAATTTAAACTGATTCACAACTGACTTTTTCTTGCCACCTGAGAGCTGACTTTATTTATAAAGAGTGCTTAAACTATCTGGAGAACTACTTCCTTGGTTTTCCATAGGAGTGAATATGTCATGCTGATAGCTATTCATGTTCAGGACCAGCACAGACATTCTTGTTCTGAAAAGGCATATTCTCTCCTCATTCAGGAAGTTGGTAGGCTTTCAGCATGTGGATATTGACTGTGTTGGCTTCTCTCATGTTTGACTTACTCCTTGTTTTTCTTCTTCTTCCACAGCAGTCAGTCCATAAGGACAGGTCCCAGGATTTCAGACGGGGCTTAGAGTCTATGACACGGTAAGCAACTTCTCCTCCTCAATAATTTGCAGCGATAAAGAGTTGGGTGATGTTTTGTTTTGTTTTGTTTTTTTACTTTGTATTTTTCTCCTATGCATGTTTTTACAACTTTATTGAGGCATAATTTATAGATTGTAAAATTCATACATTTTAAGAATATAATTTAACATTTTGATAAATTTCCTGAGTTATGAAACCATCATAATCCAGTTTGAGGACATTGTCATTGCCCCCAATAAGATTCCTTATGCAAGTTGGGTGCTTTTTTTTTTTTAAGTAAGGACAATTTCTCCGTTTCACTTTTTCATAACATATTATCTATCATACTGTAAGTTAAATTTCAAATAACTGATTTTTAAGAGTTTTTAGTTTAAACTAAGAATATTTTAATAGTTGGGCTTTGAGAATACATATTATTACAGAGTTATAAGCAATAATGTTAAATAAAATAATAAAATAATATCACTTAACTTTAGAGGACTTATTTTGTATTTATTTTTGGTTGAGTAACATTTTGAAATAACATTAACTGAAAACTAGTGAATAATACACTAAAAATAAAATTATGAATGCCTATTTTGAAGCATTAAAGAAAAAAGCTAATATCAAGAGCATTATCATTGTATGTTTTCTATAAAAGCCTAATATTTGAGTCATTTATTTTAGGGTATTTATTTTAAAAGCTCTCTGAATACTTTTTATATTTTTATTTAGTACTTTCTATGTCACTTAATACATAAATACATGATTCTTACCTCACAAAAAAATTTACAACAAAAACCTTCCCAAAATATTTCTCAATTTTTATCATTTCAGATTCTCTCTTGGGCCTAATATTAAGTCCAAACTTCATATTCACACTACGTAACTAACAAGATATAACATGAGTGTAACAACCTTGAACAGCTTAGGTATTGTGCCCTCCTATCCCACCACTCCCTCCTGTACACATGGGTGCAGGCTTACACACACTTGCACACAAACAATCCCTGCTGAGTTTCCTTCAGGAAAATATTTGTTCAAGTTAACCCTGCTATATGCTTTGCCATTTTGAAGGATATTATATCTCTTGCAGTTCAAAAATTCTGATTCAGATGACAGTAATTTGCAAGAATTAGCTAATAAAACCATGTAGTATTTCATTAGACAATATTTTATTCAACAGATGAAAGAGAAATATAACTTTTTTTTAAGAGACAGGGTCTCACTCTGTTTCCCCAGTTAAAGTACAGTGGTACAGTCATAACTCACTGTAACCTAGAATTCCTGGGCTCAAGCAATCCTTCTGCTCAGCCTCCCAAGTAGCTAGGACTGCAGGTGCACGCCACCATGCCTGGCTTATTTTTTATTTTTATTTTTATTTTTTGTAGAAACAAGGTCTCGTTGTGTTGCCCAGGCTGGTCTCAAATTCCTGGCCTCAGGTGCTGGGATTACAGGCATGAGCCACTGCACCTAACTGAAAAATATAATTTTTAAATGGACTTTAAAAGATTCACAGAATCATGAACTAGAAGATACCTTGGACATTCTTTCTATAATCCCTCTGTTTTTTAGTTGAGAAAACTAAAGGGAAAGGCCTTGTGCAAATTTCACTGGGCATAGTTATGTCAGCACTTGGACAAGACCTAATTTTCCTGATTCTCCGATTATTGGCTTTTTTTGTTTATTTCTTTTTTAAATAGATTCACTGTTCACAGACTTCTTGGTAAGGTATCATTTTATGTTTTCTTGCTTTTTGAGAGGTAACATCCATTCATAATCATATAACTGTATATAGCCCTGTATAGCTTCAGGACACATTCACTCGTATTATCACATGCGATTTTCACAATATCCCTGGGAGAGAAGCAGACCAGTATTCTTACCCCTTTTTCACAACTGGAGAAATAAGATCTGAAAGGCTGTGGCTTGTCCCCAATCACTACAGGTGGTATGTGGCAGATCCAGTACCAGAACACAGGTCCTCTGATTCAGTCTACTGTTCTTTCCATGCTTTCCCTCAGCCTGTCATATGCTACAGACACATATCCCAGGTCTTTCAGATTTTAGTTTTTGTTTTATCTACCAAATGCATTTTAGTTCTAATCTCTGAATGATTAAAATTTTACATAATAGTAGATAATACAGTCACTGATCCTAAGGAGCTTATATTCCACAGCAGATTTCACATGTAAAAAATAGACTGAAAGAATGGGAACAGACTATTTCAACAGCCAAGAAAATGACCATATTGAATACATTATGGAACATACTCTTGGTGTCTTTGAATGTGTTTAATAAAAATTTTTAGAACTTTTTACTTAATATTATGCAAATGAAAAAATGTCTTTTACACACACCTCACTCTAACTATATTGGATACCTGTTTTCAGGTGATACTGAGATCCACGCCATGCCCTCCAGATTAAAGTTCAGTAAAGCCTCACAAACATCTCAGCTTCTCTTTTTGAACATAGAGCACTTGAGATTCTTCTAAAAGAATTTTCATGGGAAGTTCAGATATGTCTAATTGCCCAAGTTCATCTAAAGCTTGTGGGGCTTTCCCTATACTTATAATTTCTTAGAGGTATGGATGAATTCAAATAAATTTCTCATGACTTGAAAACGGTAGGCAGGTTGATGGTGGAAACAGTATAGCCCAATGTGTACAAAGAATTCATTTCTTTTTAACAGTTGCTGTCCTTTAGCAGAATTCATTTCTTTAACTTACCTAAATGAATTGATTATACCCAAGTAAATGGACAGAGGCTAATTTTTTGTTTCTTTGTAGCCCTGCCTTTCAGTTTGTAACATTGGTTATTGATTGGCCAAAATTTATAGATGACCCACATAGACTGCCTCCTACCACTTTCCACTTGAATTTCTTGTGGTTTATTCTTTTTTTGAAAATTGTCCAGCACTTCTGTGCAAACAATTTATACGTATTTTATTAATAGTAAAGCTACATTCTTTTTTTAAGATAGCAAGAAGAAACATCTGTAGGTTAATTTAGCAAAGGTATTTTCTGAAAGTCTTAAACTTTCACCTTTGTACCGCATGCCCCCAGGATGTTCTTCATTTATTATCTGCTGCCCAAGTCAGAGTTTGTAATGAAACTTCTGGAAATATGTTATAATCCTTAACAAGTAGTAGCAGTGTTCCCTAGTTACTGTTAAGGTCATTAAATATGAAATGTATGATTTCGAATCAAAAGTTTAGTTTATTATATCTCATTATATGACATCTCATTATATGACATTGAAATGTGAGATGAATGAATGAATGAAATCCCTTCTTTATATAGTACAGCCATATGTGTGAATTGCGAGTATCTTATCATTCCTCCACTATCTGTTTTCCCACGTTTACAATAATCCTGTTCTAGCCGCCTTCATTTCTCCTTCTATTCGTGAGAAGGGAGTTTACAGTTCACCTTTTTCTCCTAAAATATCCTGTTACTTGCAACTTTTCTTCTAGTGCTTACTTTGGTTATCCATTTTTCAGCCTTTTTCTGACCCTCTGCATGCCCCCAATTTCTGAAATCAAAACTATCCATTGTTGTGTTTGTGACATCACAATGTTCTCAGTACTAAGCTGGGTGTGTTAAGAGATATCAAAGAAGCATTAAAGGTCAGATAAGGAAATAGAATGAGCATTTAGAAGGCAACAAAATTATATATTTAGGTGCAAATGGCATTTATGGTGCAAGTTGTAATTACAGAAGAGAGCAGAATGAGAAAGCGGGAGGACTATGCATGTGTAGCTAGCAAAGGCCTCTAGGAGGAGGTAAGGCTTCAGTTGAACTTTGACATGTGGAGGTCATTTGGATGTGATGTGGGAAAGAAGCAGGTCTTTCAGACTGAACGAACATACAGCAGTGAAGAGAGGGGAGAGAGTGGGAGGAGACTGACTAAATTGGTGGTTTGGGTAGGGGATTTGTAGTAGGGAGAAAAACAGGATGGAGATTGTGACTCTAGAAGAATACAGTGTTAGAGTTTGGGGACCAGCAGATGATTGGAAGGTGGGGCTAGGAGATACGTGTTGCTATATTTGCCCAGCATTTTACATGAGCCTGAGCAAATATCCTTTGTCTGTATCAAGAATTTAGTCTTGTCCTAGACCTTGATGCTACTGCTATAAAGAGGAGATCAGGAGCAGACCAAGACAGGAGTGACAGTGCTTCATTTGTGAGCATCAGTCCAGTTGGGGAAATGTTGATCATCGGCTGTCTGTACTAGGTGCTGTGCTAGGCACTAACATGCAGTGACATATAATACACTGCGTGTATTCTGTAGGAGTGCTCAGTGTCGAAGGAAGATAGACACAGTGCATAGTCATTTGTTACATACAGAGGTGCTGAGCGCTTGCCATGTCACACAATATTCTAGGCACTGGGGGTACAACAGTAAACAGATGAAAATCCTTGCCATAAGGAGCTAACATTTTATTTACTTACAAGTAAAATATCTAATTATGTCAGATGTGTGCCATGCTATGGAGAAAAGCATGAGTAGGGAATTAGGAGAAGGAGGTGTGAGAGTTCCGGTTTTAAATAGGAACTCAGAGGAAGCATCTCTGAGAAGAGTGCAAGCAGGCAGGGAAATGAGTAATGTGAATATGCGGAGAGCAAGTGCAGAGGGCCCTGCCACAGGAGCATACCTAGTTTCTCAAAAACAGTAAGGCAAGTGGGAGAGAGTAACAAGATCAGAGGAAGTAACAAGACCTTCGTAAACCTTTGTAAACCATTATAAGACTTTTGTTGGCTTTTAAACTAAGTGAAATAGGGAGCCATTAAACAGAAGGAGTGGCTTAACAATTTAACAGGATCATTCTGACATTTGAGATAAGAATAGACATTACTGGGCAAGGGTGGAATCAGAGAGACCAATTAAGAAGTAATACTAAATCTGTACAAATTCTTTCAAAAAATTGAAGAGGTGGGAATTCTTTCCAGCTTGTCTCATGAGGCCAGAATTACCCATTACCAAAACCAGACAAAGATGTTACAGGAAAACCATATAACCATATTCCTCATGAACAAAATGCAAAAAATTCTAAATAAAATTTTGGCAAATCAAATAAAATAATTTATAAAAAGGAAAACATACCACTACTAAGTAGGGTTCATCCCAGGCATGCAAAGTTGGTTCATCATTTCTGGGTTCAATGTTGTTGTTGTATCATACCACCCTACTAAACTCACTTGTTAGTTTTAATAGCTGTTTAGTAGATACCACCCAGTTTTCTACACAGTTGTGCAAATAAAAAAGTTTTATTTCTTCCTTCACAATCTGGGTGCCTTTTACTTCTTTTTCTTGTCTTATTGGACTAGCTGAAACCTCCAATACACTGTTGAATAGAAATGATGAGAGTAGACATTCTTTTCTTGTTCCTGATCATATGGAAAAGGAGTAGGAAAGCATTCAGTCTTTTACCATTAAGTAGGATGTTATTGTAAGTTTTTTTTATAAATGCCCTTTATTAAGTAGTTTCCTTCATTTCCTGGTTTGCCGAGAGTTTTTATCAGCAATGGACATTAGATTTTTGTCAAATGCTTTTTCCAAATCTATTAAGCAATCATGATTTTCCTTTTTAATTTGTTAATATAGTGACTTACATTGATTTTCAAATGTTGAACCAACTTTGCATGCCTGGGATGAACTCTTCTTAGGGTTTGCATTTCGTTCATGAGGAATATGTATTTAGTATTACTTCTTTCTTTTGTAATTTCTATTTCTGTATTAATATTCTCTATTTAGTGAGACTTTGTTCTCTTACTTTCCTTTAGTTCTTTAGACATGCTTTCCTTTAGTTCTTTGAATGTATTTTTAATTGTGGATTTCAAATCTTTGTCTAGTAAGTCCAATGTCTGGGCTTCCTCAGGGACAGTTTCTGTTCATTGCTCGTGGGAATAAGCAGTGTTCCTGGCCGCAAGTAATTTCCTTAGATATATGCACTCGTCAGTTCTCTGCTGAATACTTGAGGGGAACGTTTGGCAGATCTTGAAGTTCTCTCATTAGGAAGCTCTCTCTCCTCTCTGTCACTGTTTGTGAACTCTAGCCACCTTGGTTTCCCCAGACTCTCAGCTCTCACAAAGGGATCTGCCAGGCTCCACCTGGGTTTTTACCTTTCTGCACCTTGGCCCAGAAGCTCATGAGGTGATAAGCTGGGGGGTCATAGCGCTCATCTTGTTTATTGTCAGTCTGTCAGGGATCATTGTCCTTCATTGCCTGTGATTCGGTATCTTGAAAATTGTTCCTTCATATATTTGTTCAGTTTTTTTGGTTGTTTTAAACAAATAGTAAAGCTGGTCCCTCGGCTACAAGCAAAAGGTCAGATGTTCTATGTATTTTCCAGGTAGCTTTTTAATAGACAGTACGTAGATTGTGAGAGATAAAGGGGGAAAGAGGATCACTTTGGTCTTACCTTCCTGTAGTAGTCAGGGAAAGCCAAAGATGTAAGACAACATTTAAGTCTTGAAGACCATATGGAGACAGGGTGAAGAAGAGGAGAAGGACCTAGAGATGAGAGGATAGCAGGGACTAAGGCACAAAAGTATGGAAATGCATGGGACACCCTGAGACCAACAGTGTCTGTGACTGGAACAGAGGTCAGAAGTCAGGGCTTGTGAGCCAGATGCAGCTTAGGTTGGGTCATGTGTGTGTATATGCATGTGTGTATGTGTGTGTGATTTTATCAGTTGCCCAAATGTTTTTTTAAAATCACATAAAAGAAATGCAGATTTCTGGCTTCTCTTGAAAATAATCCAGAGTTCTGAACCACATTCCACATTGTCTCATGGCATCCATCACCTGGAGCTGAGATGGTAGACTGCACCTTTAGATGGGTCATCCCCTCTGCAGTTTGCCACAGTCCATTGTGTCCCTGCTATATTATCCTTGGCTTGCTTCTTTTGCTCACCTTGTCACCCTGGCTTCCACAGACATTTGGGTTTTTACTTGAAAGTGAAAACATTTTAATAGATGCCTTGGAGACAAGGCCAAAAGGGTGTACTTCAGATGGATTAAGATTACGAATTATCAGTGCTTTTTTTTTCAGAGCTTAGCCTTTTCTTTGTTCTCTCATCATTTTATTCCTTTCTAAATTTATCAGTACTTAATTTATTTGTCCTTTCCTCTTTAAATTTCTGACCTTTTCATTCTCAGTCATCTGACTTCATTTCACTTACGTACCTCTGTGTTAGTCTGTTTAGGCTGCCATAAGAGAAAACCACAGACGTCATTGCTTAAACTACAGAAATTTATTTTTACAGTTCTGGGGACTAGAAGTCCAAGATCAAGGTGCCAGCAGGATTGGTTTTGGGTGAGGCCTCTCTTCCTGGCTTGCAGATGGCTTCCTTCTCACCATATCCTCACGTGGCCTCCTCTCTGTACGTGTGCGTGTGTGATGTGTGTGAGAGAGAGCAAGCACACATGCACATGTGCTTGTGCACTGGTGTCATCTCCCTCTGTTTCTGTGGACACCAGTCCTATTGGATTAGGACCCCACTCTTATGACCTCACTCAATCTTAATTAGCTCCCTAAAGGCCCTTATCTCCAAATACAGTCACATCAGGAGTCAGGGCTTCAACCTATGGATTTTGGGGGAATGCAGTTTGGTCCGTAACAATCTCTGTTCAATCCTAGTTATTATCTGATTCCAATTCTTACATCTTTTTCAAGCTCTATTTTGGTGTTTCCCACCATTTCTGAGCATCCTAGAGAAAGAATGCTGTCTTCCATTCTTCGATTTTCCCACTTTTTCATTGTTTTTGTGGTTTTTTTCCTCCTAGCATACATTGCACTACTAATGCCCATCCACAAAACATTTGTTTTGTATTTTACTGTTACCATTGAGTTGTTTGGAAAGTTACATTGCCCATTTCACTAGTCAGGATGTCACATCTTTCTTATGCATAAACTTCCTTCACCCCTTTCCTCGTCATTAATGAATGTCCTGTACTTTTACACATGTGTATGTATATGTGTGTTTCCATCCAAGATGATACAACTTTCTGGTTTTTCCCAGGCATCTAATATTTTTTCTAAGACAGATGAAATATGTTTTTTTCTTGTCTCTTTATCATGGTTAAGAAGGAGCCCAACCAGCTAAAGGTTTATCTCTATATTAAGCAAATCCGTGTCTCTCACCCCCATAAATAATCACTCATATAGTTCTGCCAAATGTTTTTCTCTCACACCTTCTCATTTATCCTCCTTCCTATTCCCACTGCCACTTCCCTAGATCAAAGCCTCATCTGAGCTGTTACAGCAGCCTTCTCATTGGCTCCTTGTTTCTGGTCTTTCTCGCGTATAGTTCTGAAATGGGCAAAGAACAGAGCCGTGAGGACCGAGGACACATAATGGACACGCAGGTGAAGAAGAGTGAGCAAACAGGCCGAAAAGTCACCCTAATAGAGGTAAGAGGAACACCAGGAGAAAGTTATATCATATCAGCAACAGAAAAAGATTTAGAAAGGTGTGGTCAACAATGACAGATGCTAGAAAGAAGGAAAGGAAAATAAGGACTGGCAAGTTCCCTTTGGGATTTGTCACCAAGATGCCGTTTGTGACCTTGGAGAAGATAATTTAGATGGAGAGGCCTGGAAGCATAAACCAGATCGTCTCCAGCCCTGAAGGAAAAGACTCGTCAGAATAGTCTTATTCTCCAAAAATACTACACTCGAAAGAAAAAGCTGGGCAGTAACTAGTGGAAAACACAGGATATAGAGGTGATCTTTGTAAGGAGGAGAATGACAAGAACATTTACAAACTGAAAGAGGCACTTGAGAAGTGAGCCACTGGAGGTATAGGAGCAAGGGGGTAATCCCTGAGAAAGGCCAGTGGGAATTGTGTTTGAATGATGGTGTTTTCTGATAGGGAATGGGATATAAACAAGGCAGGAAAAAAGCCTGTGAGGCGGCCTTGTTTTCTCTGTTAGGTAGAAGTGAAGGCTGTCTGCTCAAACAGCCCTCTTCACGTCCGCATTTATGAATTTGTCACTTTCTAGGAATTAGATTCAAATTTTTCATGAGAATTTTTTTATTTTAATTACAAAAAATAAAATCTAACTGTACAGAAGTAGTTACATAATCATGAGTCAAGAAATGACTTTTCCACCTTGATACCAGAATCAGAAAACATTATGAAACAAATTTTTAGATTTAAATAATAGAAACTTTAAAATTATATATGTTAAAAAAAATTCTTTAAACTTTTTAAATGAACAAGTAACCTGAGATACGGGAGAATTTCTCATAAAGGAATAATTCTCTTAACATACAAAACGTTCTAAAAAATCAACAGGAGAAGAAATACAACAGTAGAAAAATTGGCAAAGGGTGTACACCGGACATTCTTAAAGGAAATTATTAAAGGAATAAATATAAATGGCAACAAATATGAAAAATGTTTACCTTCCAGTGATCAGATTGATGGAAATTAAAACAATAAATGAGATGGTGTTTTTCCTCTCACAAAATGACAAGCTTCAAAACTTGTGATACCTAATGTTGATGAGCATATATGAAAGCACGTTCCCCCATACACTTCTGGTCATAGCATAGGATTGATCCATTCTTTGTGGGGGTAGTTTGGTAATACTTTTATTTTTTAATTTTTCAAAATGTTCGTGTCTTTTTACCTGACAGTTCTACTTCAAGGAATCTATTATAGAAAAATATTCAAGTATACACAGATTCAGTTAAAAAGCTACTCCTTCAAGTAGTATTTTAAAAACAGAAGGAAAATAAGCTGGTTTCTATGAATAAAGGTCGATTAAATTATGAAACATTTGTATAATAAGGTACTATATGTTCGTTATTCGTTATATATTATGTATTTTTATACACATGGAAAGATGTTTATGATAGGTTTTTAAGTAAAAAAGGTGATTATAAAATAGTTTATCTATCATATACATAAAACAATATGCATTAAAAGATGTCAGTAGTTGTCTCGGTGATGAGATTATGGTGATTTGTTTCTGTTTTATTTTGTATGTTTTCTAATTTTCCTACTCAACATGTATGTACTACTTAATCATTTCTTTCAAAACGAAAGTAATTCTAGAAATTTTCCAATACAGCATACTATTTCTACACTTAAAGAAATCAAGGTCTCAGAGTCACAACCACAAAGTGCCTGAACTAGAACTTGATCTTCTGGCTCCAAGTTCAGAGTTATTTCTCTTACACATTGCTTTGCCCATTAACTCTGATTAGATGGTAAGTGCTTGCAGTGCTTGCACGCAGACACTGTAACATGCTCACATTTTTTCCTCCCAAGCACTTAGCCTGGTTGTCTGGCCATAGGGAATATTTATTGGATGGAATTTCTTCTGGGGCAGGACCCAGTATTTTTATGAATCTTACTCTTCGCACGTAACATACATAACAAACACTAACCTAGTTTCATATTTGTTTTCATAATCTTGCTACACAGATTTTCCGTTGTCTTTTCATTGTAAGAGCCTTAAAAAGGCCCTTGCTTTGTTACACTCTTCCTCTGTTAGCTTATGGGGATACTTTATGTGAAGAGGCCTCCGAGAAGGAATGGATTTGGATGTATTCTTGTGTCTTTTGTCTAGATGACCGTTCCTCCCACTTTCAGCAATTCCAGTGTCTCTTTTAGCTCTCCGGCTCCTGTGCTGTCGGCATTCCTCGTGCCCGTGTGCCACTTGCCTTCCCCATCGACAGAAGTGAGCTGCCGGTGTCAGCAGTGTGCGCTTCACCATCTCCTCTCCTCTTCCTTTTACTCTGTCCCTTTTCTCCTTTCGCTGGCTGTCTCTGTCGTTCTCTATCCAGTGTGTTTCTTCCTCTTCTTAGTCTGAATCATTTCCCTGAAAGATGTTATCTTTGCCGCCCACTTCAGCTTTTTCTGATTGAATTCCTCTTTGGGTTCCCTCTCCTGAGGGTCCTCCGGGCTTGTCTGTTTACTTCTCACCCTGCAGTCTCCACCTGATTGGTTTCACTTGTCCCACGTCTTCTGCACGTGCAGGATCCATCTCACTAATTTCCAGCTGTTCTCCTCCGGTCCTCCCCGCTTCCCTTTTCTGTTTTTCTTCTTTTTTGTCTTCCCACCACCGTGAACTCCTCTCCTCACTTTGTTTTGCATTGTTCTTCCTCTGAGATCCTTGGGGGCTCCTCTCTGCCCTTTGCAGAAGTTCATAGGGTCTCTGTGCAACCTGCACTCAACATTCATTGAACCTTTGCTACTTTCTTGCCCATTTTCATCAGATCCTAATTGGGGCAAGTTTTACATACTTTTCCTGTATACGCACAGGACAGAAATGGTAAGGTTTTTGCCCCTAAGGAATATTGTACCTTACTAACTCTATCTGTACCATTTTAGACTCAACTTCAGTTGCTTTCATGAGCTTCACTGGAACATACTTTGGGGCTTCTGTATATCATACAAGCTTACCTGGGGTAGCTTCATTTAACAAATTTAAAAGCAGGAAACATGGACTGACAGATTTTTTCCCCTCACGTGTAAATGTTTTTTTATATGAAAAAGTAGCATAACCACTTATTTAAGATTGGGCCTGTTCCTTAAAGCTGTGGTCCCCAACCCCTGGGCCACACCGGTACTGGTCCACAGCCTGTTAGGGACCAGGCCACAAAGCTCCACCACCCTCCCACCCTTGCTCCCAGTCCATGGAAAAATTATCTTCCATGAAACTTAGGAAGAGTTGGGGGGCCACACAGCAGGAGATGAGCAGCGTGTGAGCGAGCGAAGCTTCACCTGTATCTACAGCCATGCGTCATCACTTGCATCACTGCCTGAGTTCCGCCCCCTACCCCCCAACACCAGTCCATGGAAAAATTGCCTTCCATGAAACCGGTTTCTGGTGCCAAAAAGGTTGGGGACCGCTGCCTTAAAGCACAGGTATTCCCTAGCCCTCTGTGCCAGCCATCACTTCTCTCAGTAGTGAGCATTGGAGTTGACCAGACTGCTATCATCTGAAGCTGCAGTTCGTTTTCTAAGGGCAACCAAGTATTGAGCCCTTTCTGCTTAGAAGAAAGACAGTAACATTTCTGTATAAGTCCAGAACTCATCAGTGCTAAATGAATAACTGCATTAAAAAATTCGAAGTTCATCCCCACTGGTTTTTCTTATCACCCACTAGTTGTAGTGCACCTACTACATGGTCTCTGAGGAAGCGACATCTTGTTTCATCTGCATATTGGTTCTTGGTTTTTATTAATGGTATAGTCTGTTCGAAATCAAAGCTACATCTAGATACATAGTTTAATCATCACTGTCACTGAAAAATATAATGATTAATCTAATTTTAAAAGTAGGCACAGCCATAGACTGAAAGAATGCTATTTAATAAAAATGATGTATATTCTTTCAATCATTAACCCTGAAGCATCATCCATGATGATTTTTTTTCCCATTGAATGAAAAACTTTATGTACTCTGAGTACCTATTCTTAATTTCTAAAAATTACTCATGGTTTGGAGTTCTTAGTGTCTGTATTTGGGAAGTATATTTCTTATTTACTTATATTAACTTTTCAATGCTGGAGCAGTCCTTAAACAATTGCTAATGATATAAAGAGATGTCAACAGTATGTCTGAGGGCTAACCAATAGGATAGGTAATTAGTATTTTGATCTTGATCATGTGTATATGTGTGTGCATTTGGCACAGTTTCTTTTATTACCTCTGCTGTTGCCTGGGCACACTAAGATTTGGTTATGGCCAGAAGACATTGTTCACATTTTTTTAGTATACTTTGTGTACTTTTCTCCCTAGTAAAGAGTCGAAGAAGAAGGAAGAGACACCCAAATGCACAGAGGTGAAATGACAAATTAAACCAAATGGAATTTATCTTCAGAGTTCAGAATTTTCAGATACTAAGGAAGAAAGGAAGGATCCAATACTTGTTCTTAGGAAAGACTCTAGAAAAATCAGAAGCAAGGCAAGTTGTGGGTGGAAAAGTCAATGTGGCCTTTGAACTTAATTGTTATAAACCATCGTGATTGTTTTTGGTCAAAGTATTGGTATTTGTGTTATTAGTAATCACATCAAAATTACATTACCAGTGTTGGAAAACTAATAAAGAAAAAAACATAATTGCTACTCAGCAAATGTGAATAAAAAGTGTTCGCATTGTTAGGGTATCTATTAAGTAATCGTTTAATATTATTATATCTGTAATGTGGTTATATGTGTGATGTTATGCTCAGAATATGAAGTATCTGCTTTTGAAATTAACTTTATTTAAAAGATAAGCAGCTTTAGAATATTGTGTATTCAAAAGGTCCCAGTAACAAAGGCATTAAAAGAAAACAATTTGCTTTTATGAATTAAAATTTTGTGTTTCTTATGAATGAATCGTATGTATAACTTGACAGATCTAAACTAAAAGAGATTTTTGGCTGGACTAGCAAGAGTGTTCCACATTTCTTTACTTTTTAAAAAAGGCATTTTGTATTTAAACATATAAATAATGTGTAGACTTATTTTATATTTATTTTAGTTTCAGTATTTGTTTTTAAATTATTACATTGCATTATTTATTTCTTTAGTTCCAGAGTAACAATGTCATCATGTGACTGTATGTTACGAAGTTTGATATTATAATAGGGAAATTCTTTTTTTGTTTTTTTTTGACTTTTCTCCTTCCTTAACTGTGTGATAGATCTGTCAATAAAATGTTTAACCCCAAGACAGTCAAAACTAATATAAAATTAGAAAAACTTATCTTCCAAATTAGACAATTGATTCCTTAAAAATAAGAAGTGAGAAAAACTGTGTTGGGCATTGAGGTGTAAATTTTGCCCAGATGTGTACCCAATGTGAAATATCTTCTAGTAAAAACATAATATGATTTATCCCTGCACATGTTGTAGAAGCATAAAAATTGGTAAACATGTCCCTGCTGTGTGGAACTTTTTACAAAAGGCATTTTTGAAAGTGTTGAGTGCCATTGATGACTGCTGAAGCCTGCAGCCATCAGCGCAGAAGTCTGTTCTGATTGCGTCGAGCTTTCATTGTTCTGGATGCGTAAGTCTGTGCTTCAAGTACAGCTGGGCCTAGTCAGCTTGAGTCACCCTTGTACAAGCTTGTTCTTTCTGTCTTGTGAATGCACTTGATAATTTAAAAATAAAAATATATGTCTCTCTGCAGTGTCAGTTCATAATTTTGAGATGTGTGTTGATTCTGATTTTTATTTTAATCACAAAGAATTTCAACAGGTTGTAGAAATACTTTAAATCAAGACAAATGAAAAATATGTCAGGGGATGCCAAGCATTTGCTAAGATCTTGATATTCATATGAAAAATAAAGGGTTCTTTTTATTTTGCAACTACTGAAGACAAAAGTTACAGTTGAGGCAAACACTAGGAAAAGTTGGTTCTACTCAAAACCCAGTCCTTTTCTCCTTTGTCCTGTTGACGAAGTAAGACTAGGTTATGTTGACAAATAGATTATTAAAATGTCTTTAGCATACATTCTAAGATGGGGTAGAGAAGATCATAACGGTGCCTTCCAAGTAATAGATCCAGATTATAATCAAGTGGAAAATCAGACATCAGAATCCATTTGATGATTTATGGCAGTGTACATTTTCTTAGTAACAAATTGAGTTTGTTTTATCTGTATTCTGAAATTATTGTATTTTATCCCATGTCATCTCTCTTCTCCAGACAAGTAGCAATTTGACACTTCTTCTATATCTAAATAATGTTGTAAGCCATTCTTAGAAATGTATTTTCCAATTACTGATTCAACTCTTATCTTAAAGATTTAAGGTTTCTTCAATATTGAAACTGTACCATGAATAGGATTTTCAAAGCTAGAATAAAAAATCAAATTTTTAAAAGCTTTAAAACATGAAATATTTTTACACAATGCAAATCTGTTTAAGATGCACATTTTAAATAAAATTAATGCTTTTAAATGGCTAACACTTGATACTATTAAAATCTTAAGCAGAGTTTCTGTCACATAAAAGCAAATACTTGACCTTAATTTTATTTTTAATTTATAGAAAAGTTTGATTAAACAAAGACATTTTTTTCTTTAGGAAGTTCAGACTATCTGGGAAATAACTTATCAATTTATAATAACTTTATGTGATATGTCACTTTAGTCATATATTTCACAAATATTTTTAAGAGAGTTACTTCTAGAAACTATAACAAAAATTTGTGACTTTGCGTTTTTATACGTACTTAAATGATTTCCATCTGAGTAAGTTACTGGAACATTTTTAAACAATCCAAATGTTTTAAGCTATACATTTGTTGACTTCTACTTAATGGAACTTAACTACAGAAAATATTCCCCAAATCTTTATTACATGACCTCATTTACTCTTCACATCCATCAAATCCGTGGAGGTATGTAAAATCTTCCCAACTCTCTAAATGAAGAAACCAAGGCTCTGAAGGTTAAGTAACTTGTCCAAGTGCACAGAGCCAGTAAATGTCAATGCTTGCTGTGAGTGGAGGTGGTCAGGCTCCATTGGCCCTTCTCTCAAGTACTGATCTCAGTTGCTGTGGAGACTAAGCCAGTAACTGCTTATAGTTGGAGACTACAGCACACACAAGAGAAACTAAAGAAGCAACTGGAATGTACCTATGACCCCACTTAGGGACTAGAAACATCTAATATGTTTGTAATGCAATAGTGACCTAAATAAAGTAAGTCTAGTGAAAAAAAACTTTTTAAACTGATCATTTATCCCATAATTATTTTAGTAAGTCTTTACTCCATACTATAATTATGTCTCCTTAAGAAATAGGTTCTATAGAATCAAACTAATTACATGTACAGTAACATTTTATTCAAGAAACCGAAAAGGCGCCATTCCAGTCATATAAGAGATAATAAAAACATCAAGAAGCACGTCAATCAAAAGGCTGTGTTGACTGGAGAACTCAATCTATGGATGGACCCAATTATCTGCAGGAGAATTGAATGTCAGCATCATTTAGGGTGAACAATGGACTGACTGGGCAAAAGCAGACAGCTACTCTCTGCAGAGATCCAGGAAGCAAACTTGGTAATGAGGCTCTCATTCATCATATCCTTCTGCTCTAATTATTAAGGTGAATAGGAAATACTTTAAGCTAAGGCGGGAACTGGATAACAAAACATTTGTTTTGTAAACACAAAGAATGCTGTTTTTCTAATGATCCCCTTCAAATCTATATCAAGCATATGTTGCACACTCTATTTTCTAAAGTCGCTCGTCTAACACCTCAAATTCATACTGATTATAGATGGGTTATTTTTGTCTCAAAAAGTAGGGGAGGCTAGTTCTAAGAACAAACCTACAATTTTAATTTCTCCACACCATACATAATTCATGTTCCACTCTTATCACTTAGGTCAAAATGGCCCAACTATATACTTCAGTATCATTTCTAAAAGTACTAAACAATCTGATTTTTTCTTATTGTAGTTCATTTCTTCTTAAATAATCACTTGAGCCTTGTCAAGACTTATGAAAGAATACAATAGAAGAAAATTTAAGAATGCTTTGCTTATACAACATTTACATAAGGAAACTCATATATTGCCAATCAAAGGATGATTTCTTAAAGTTGCTTGGGATGGAGATGTTTTGCTTAATAAAGATAAGAGAAATAAAGAGAGTCTGAGAGGAGGAAAAAGCAAAAAGTTGAGGAAAATAACTTGTTGCCCGAGTGAAAATGAGCAACTGAAGCTTGCAAAAAGCAGTCACAAGACTAAAGGAAGAAGAAAGTTCCCTGGAGACAAGTTTGGTAGCTTCAGTTTGGTTTTTCAAGTGTCTTTAGTTGAAGATCAGTAGTTAATTTTTTCCTATTAAATTGGTTCACAGGCCATTCTGTATAAATGCCCCACATAATTTTTTCTGAGCTATGATTCTTCAATTTGAGGTAAATGAAAGATGGTTAAGCACAGTAATGTTTTTAACCATCCTGCCTATTATACAGAACTTAATGTTCAGAAGTATCTGCCAGTGCTACTTTTAGCAACTAAACATTTCCACGGTGGTAAAGAAATATCAGTAAAATCTATGCACTTTAAGGACATCAAATTCTTATACTTATCATGTGTGCAGGCAAAGTACATAATAAACTAGTCTATAGCAGCTGTAAATTTCTGAGGATTTATCTAACCACAAATACATTGAAATGGGGAAATGGGTCTATATTAAACTATGCAAGATGCTGCTGGAGCTTTGCCATTTCTGCAACATCCTGTAATTAATTTATCATGACAGGTCTGGCAAACTGAAACATCCAATATACTTGCAACAGACTGTTATACTGTAGTTGTTGAAGATCCTGCAGTCACATAAAGTGAAGGCAGTTTTTTCTTTCAAACATGAATATAGGGCCATTATATTTAGAATGCCCTATAGCCCAGAACAGACTAGTCACTTTTGAATTGCAAAATAAGAATGTCTAGAATATGGAAAAGATATTGGGCTGAGATAACACGCTTAGAATATTCTCTGCCATGTGTGGTCTTTATCACACAGGACAGCCCTGGGTAGAGGAATGATACAGGCTGCTCCACCCTTCCCCGAATGTGTGCCTGGTGCTGGAGATGATGGCATTCTCTCCTGGAAGATTTGAAAATTGGCTCTCTTGGGTGGTCTCTTGAACACAACCTCTTCCTGTAAGCAAGGCTCACAAGACCACCTCCTGTGTGCCCTCCTCTTCCGGAAGCTGCAGTTCTGCCATTTTGCAAACTTAAAGTACAAATAAAAACAAATTATCCGTGCTCCCACCCTATTCAATCCAGAAGGGAAAAAAAATAGATCCTATCTAACAATTTCTTTTTCATGTCGTATCAGTGTGGAAAAATGATCCTCTCTTTACATGGTGTGTGTCATTTGATACAGGTGGTATAGTGGCTGATGCTAAGGATGGATCTCTAGTAAATGAGGCTCCTTGCTAAGTAAGTGGAGATACCACCCCTAAAAAGTGAAACCTACGTTGCATGGATGTCCACAGCCTTGCCCTTTTCCTAGAGAAGGTCAGAGCTCCTCAGTCTACAAACAAGAGGACCCACAGCAGTGCTGGCAAGCTGGAATCTGAAAGTTTCAGAGAGAGGGGAAAGCTGTCAGGGGAAAGGTCCCAGGTGGTAGAGAATAAGATGTGCCCTGCTCGGTAGGAAAGAGGTGAGAAGCTGGGCAAGGGGCCCCACGCAGTTCCAGCCCACTCACCAAAGGTGAACTGTAAACACTTGACTAGTTACATGTTCTTTGTATTTTCTCTCTTTATCCTTACTATTCAAAATGGATCCTATCTCAGAGGAACTGTGAGAAGTTTTTTGCTTGGGCCTAAGTTTTTAAAGAAAAGCAGCCAGCAGAACCCCAAACAGAATAACCCAAGGGGAAAGCGAAGGTGAGCCAGTGGCAGAAAAGCTTCAGAGCTCTTCTGGGTCAGACTTTGGACAGCACATTTCATAAAAAGCAAACCTGAGCCCATCACAGCCTGCTTAAAACTCGTCCCCATCCTTATCACTAAATCCAGTGAACTTTCCTGTTTGCTTAGAATGATTCCTGTAAATCTACTCCTGGGCTTTCTGATATCACAGGAAACAAAATTCTCTCTTGATATCTGCAAGAAGGTCCAAGCAGCTCAGCATGGCGGACAAAGATCTCCTGGACCTGCCCTGGCTGCTTCTCCAGTCCTCTGCTCACCTGGCAGCAAGGCCACCGTCCTTCCCTCCGAGGACCATTGCCACTCAAGGCCTTGAGTTGTTCTCAATATTTGAAAACACCTTTTTCCTGATGCCTTTGCTGAATATTGCCATTTGGGTTTCATCTCAAACATCACATGTGCAAAGATTCCTTTCCTAAGTATCTCATCCCTGTCCTCTACCTAATGTTTATCAAGTCATTGGCACATAACATTGAAACCGATATTCCTATAAGATTGTGAGCTCAAGAAATTAGGAATTATGTCCACGCCTTTGTATGACTGGCACTGACTACTGATTCAGCACATAGTAGGGGGTCAAAAATTCTGCCCTGAGCTGGATGTGGATGCCAATAGAAAGGTTAAAATGTGATCAATCCACTAATATTCTCCATCTATTAATCAACATGCATTATTTAACATTTCTTGTGTGCCTGAGACACTTCTTATAAATCTATGCTTGTGCTTGATATCACAGGATTCTCAAGTGAAATGAAATCATTTTTAAAAATTCTAAATGCCCGGCGAGAATAAGAGGATTTATGGAAGGAATCTAAGAAAATTTCATTAGTCATTCTACCATGCCTTCCCTCGGTCACAGCTGGCCTTGTTTCTTTTTTCGTTCTCTCTTCCCTTTCTTACATTCTCCTGTTTTCTTCTTTTTTTCTGGCTCCCTTCTTTCTTCTTCTCTGCCTGACATCAGCCAGAGGCATTCGCTGTACTCAACATTAAACCATTAACGCCATTGTTGATCACCATATCAGCCTGCCCCTGAAGCTCAGAACCCAAGACGGAGGCCCCTGCCAGGCAGTGAACCTGGAGACCTCTGCTCAAGTCCCCAGTGCATTCTGACCTACTTTGTATTTACATAAAAACACAACCTTAAAATGTGGATGTAATCTTCCTTTTATGCCTTTAACTTTTTTTATTAAGGCAAATTAGCCAGAAGATTAAATCTGCTTTGCATAATATTTTGCATTCCCATTCATCTGAGGGTAAATAGCCTTCAAAAGACTCGTGAAATTTGTATATCTGAACCTTGTTGCCTGTGAATCTGCTCTCTCGACCACTTTTTTCTTTGCAATTTTAATAGTTTTCTGAGAGGAGAGATTCCTGGGTTCATAAACAAAAGGCTGAGCACCTCATCATAAGGACTCACAGGTCCATGGTATGTATTTTCCTGCCATCAAATGCATCGAGTCCTTTTCATCACCCATATTTTTATCATCTAAAAACAAATCTAAAAGCTTCAAACAACTCTTTGTTCAACGAGCAAACTCAATGCCCAGCCCAGCAGTGCTTACATTAAAAGTTTCAAGATGCCCTGCAGCCCCCGAGGCAGCAGTGTACACGTCCCGCTCAGACTGGCTGGCTGGAGGGAAGGAGCCCGATACCTTTTGGCACAGGTTGAACTCAGCCAGATCTTCTGAGGGTCAGGACACTTTGCACCCGGATTTCCATGGGACTGTCTTTAGAGATGCTGTGGAACACCTGTACGTTTACTCCTGTGTGCTTTCAACTTTTGAGCTTACACTCTTCCTTCGGACTAGCATACCCGCTTCCGCACGTGTGAGTCTGGTGGGCTACTTGGGAGTGGAGGCCACGGTGGGTGACCTTGCTGTGGCACCCGCTCTGTTTACACAGCCAGGGAAATGGGATTTGGGCATTTATTCTATTACATAAATCACTCTTCGGCAGATCGTTCTACTCAAAAATGTATTTAACCACTTTAGTAGGCTGTTAGCTATTAAGTTTATGAAATATTAATAATTGCCATTATTCCAATTCACTTTGTCCTACGTGCAGAGTCATAATTTAGCAAGGAAAGGAAAAATATTTATTAATTATTCATAATTACAGACTAATTTTAATAATAGCTAGCATTTGCTGAGCACAGAGTAGATACACTAGGTTCCTTGTCAGGGGCTTTACATGCGTTATCTCATTTAATGTTCAAAATAAGCTTACAAGGTAGACATTATTACTCCCATTTAAAAACAAAACAAAAATCTTGAAGCTCAGAAAGGTTAAGCAACGTGTCTGAGATCACACAGCTTTAAGTTGGGGGTGTCAGGATCAGATTTCTAGTTTGTCTAACTCCAAAATTCTCCTCTTAATTATCAGGTTATTGCCCTTGAGTTTGTCAAACTACATACTGTATTTTCTTTTAAAATGACCAGGTGCAGTGACATGACATGCACCTGTAATCCCAGCTATGCAGGAAGCTGAGGCAGGAGGATTGCTTGAGGCCAGGAGTTCGAGACCAGCCTGGACAACATAGCAAGAGCTCATCTCTAAAGTAAATAAATTAATGAATTCAAAAGGGAAAAAATATAGGATAGAAATGTCAAAAGAAAACATTGCAACAAATTTTAAAAATAAAATGAACTGGCTTCTTTTTAAAATGCTTATTCCACTCAAAGTTGCCAAAAAGTGACTTTCTATTATTAAAAAGCAAATAAGAAAGCTAAACATTCAATATTTTTCAAATTTCTAATACCTCTGGCAGAACAAAAATAGGTTGATCAAAATGAATCTCGAAGTTACATATTGCTCTGGAAATATTCATATTGACCTTTAATATTTAAGTAAAGTGCTCTCTTTCCAAATTTTATGTAATATAGAGAAGTTATTCTAGCCCAAAGAGGATGACTAATAAAAGACCATCCCCAACACATTTTACACCCTTGTGGGAATTACGTGTATTGGGGTTGCTTTTGGGGTGAAAGAAGAGGTTTTTGTGTAAGATCTTCCTTCTTGGCATGTTCCCATACTGTCCTCAGTTGACATTGGTGGCCCCATGTGTTCCCACAGCCCTTGGTGTCTCCATAATAAACAATCTCATTGTAAGTGTTAATGTGCTGTCAGACTACAGTGTGCTGACATCTTTTCCTCATTCATTCACAGTTTATCTTGGTTCGAGCACACAGTAGGCATAGTCAATAAATGCTAAGCAAAGGCACATCCAGGCCCAGAGGCTTCTTTTCTGCATATCGATAAACCATCTGAGCATGAATTGTATGTAGAGATATCAACATCTGGAAAATACCCAACAGGATCACACCAGTACAAATTTCTCCCTGTGTATTTTTCCGTTTCCTGTCAGAAAACTATTTCCTCTCCCCTTCCCCCACTTTCTTCCTCCCTCCCCTCTTAGTCTGTTAGTTTAAAAGATATTTTTTTAACTCTTATATTCTCTTTATTTACAATCAAAATTGTTTGCAATGCCCCACACCTTCTGGCTTCCAGCTGGTAGTAGGTGCAAACAAAAGCAAGACAAACACATATTGCATCTGTACCTTGAAACAGCCTCAATTCCAGATGGTTGAAAGGTCTCCTGGGGCACCTGGAATTCAGGTGTGGCCGGAGCAGTGTTTCAAGTGGAGCCTGCTGTAATTCCCGTCTCCTCTTTGCTGTCCAGCAGTGGAGAGCTGGGTGTACAGAACTCACTGCTCTGGTCCTCCGGGGTGTCTGCACTGGGCAGTGTGCAGCGACGAAGGGCAGGCTAATGCCCCGACAGTTCTGCAGCCCTTGGCTTCACCAGGGCTGCTGTGAGTGCATGTCAAATGTGCACTTCCTGTGTGAGTTTCCACGTTCGTTTCCCAAAAAGCATTTTGCTCCTGCACTAAAGGGGAAAATTCAAGTTCCTGTGGTTGTTCTTCTGAACTGCAGTGCTACAGACAGTCTATGGAGCCTGCCCTTTGGGAACTGATGCACTTAGTGATGAATTCCTGCTCGAGGGCCAGGTGGGATGGGGGCGCCTGGTGTGTTCTCATTCTCCCATCACTGATGGCTCCGGTTACCCGGTGGTGCCAATGTGTGTAAAGACAAGTCAAAGCGTCCATTGCAAGCTCTGGGTGTCAGTGATCCATAACATTAGCACAAATAATCGTATGGCCTTAATCCTGGCAGGAAGAAAAAGATACAGCATAGTTAACAAGAAGGTAATATATGCAAGTCGTTGGGTATTAGCTAATTATTTTCTGATTTGGAGAATCAAATAGACTGTGGCAACACTTTTTCTAACCCCACAGTTTTTAAACTTTCATAAATGGAAAATGGACCTGGACCAGAAAGAAGGGTCATGAAGAACTTAAAAAGTGAAGTAGGCTTGAAAAATAGCCTTTCGGTGTTTTACTTGAGTTCCTTTCTGCCAAAAAATTAAGAAAGCTTCATAACACCTTACACAACATTTCCCGTTTTCTTAATTCTTCCAAAATTCTTTTATTAAAAGTTCAGTTTTAAACATTGGCAAATCAAGTAAGAAGGAAGTCTGTTTCCTTATGGCACAGCTCAAGAAGAGAGACCCAGGACGAAAACCAAGAATCTTCATTCCCAGCTGCACAGGGGGTGGAGGGCAATTTACAAGATGTATGCAAAACTTCAAAGGAAGCCCCTCCCTGCACACACCTCCCCTTTGTGTAGGTGTTTCCTTCATCCCACTACCACCAGCGTGAGGCTTTAGGTGAGCATAATTGTACTTTTGTCTTGGACTTGGCTCAGGCCCCTGCACTGACTCTGAGATCCCCTGGCCTGCAGCCCAGGGTGGGGTTTTGCCCTCGGTACTGTAAACAATGGTAATTACCTTTACAAACTTAAAAAAAAAAAGACTTTTTTTTTCAGGGCCAAGAATATCCAAAGTCTAGAGCATGCTATAACCCCTGTGCACAAGTCTGCTAGAATGTGTGTAGTGTGTCCCTCAGGGAACAGCCAAAGGGAAAAAAGAAAATCACCAGCTCTCAGCTTCCCCGTGGACCACTCTGGGCCTGTGAGTTCTCTGCTTCCAGACTGTAGTGGTAGCATCAGCGCAAGTGCAAAGGGCAAATACTGCAGTAGAGTTTAGGAGTTATTCTCAGGAATACGACTGAAGCAGAAGCATACTCCAGACGCCCGCTGCAGGCCCAGATGTCGAGGAGGTATGCCACCTGCCCGAAGCTGTAGTATTTCTGAGGCATTACTCCCCACAGTATCTCTGTCTGCTTGACAGCACCTATTGTTCTCATTAGGTTGACATGCATCCAAGCTTTTGCCTCATCAGATTATCGCCACGGTGCCAAGGCTATGATTCCCACATAATCTCGGTATTTTATTTCATGCACAACCACCAGCAGCTGTGATCTACGTCTAAGGTCAAAACAATTAATGAAAATTCAAAATTGTTAAATTCAATAGTTTTGAGCCACATAGATACATGAAGGCTCATACAAAAGGTGTGATTTATGAATGAGATAGATTACTTGCCAGGCCACAGAGTTCCTTTGATTATTTTACTTCCAGATTAACTGGTTTGAGTGTGGAGACCTTAACATCTGGACAGATGCCTTTGACCTAGCTAGCATGGACTCGTTTCAAAGGCCATATCAAAGCCAAAGACACAGAGTGGGAAGCTTCCTGGCAGGGCATGTGTGATAATTTTCCTAAGGCTCTCAAAGGAAGTGTCAGAGTTGTCTGCATGTCATTTTTTTCCACTCAAAAGTCAAATCATTGTTCCATGGCTGTGAGTTATTGAGGTCATGCTCTGTGTTTGCGTTATGGTATGTTCCAGGCATTTAAGTCATCAAGAATGTTCATTGGTGAGGTTCCTTGTGCTAAGAGGAGGTGGTGTATAACTCACCTACCAGAAAGAGTGGCCTTCTGGTTTGCAAAGCTGTCACCTGCCTGACAAGCTCTTTGCCTTGGCCCAGGACCCTGCCGAGTCTGCAGAGAACCCACCGGAAGCGAGGAATCCACCCCACAGCTCTGGGGCCTTCCCCTACACTGCTCCCAAACTTCCCTCCTCTCACAAGAAGGGCTCACTGTTTAGGAGGCAATTCTTCCTTTGCATTTGGCCTCTCTCTAAATGTTCAGTTCTTGTGGCAGTTGGGAGAGCTATTCCTGCGACACTTAGGATTTTTGCTTATCCCTTTGTTAAGGGTGGCCCTTGTCCCCATGTGATCCCTCAATTCATTCCCTGACCACTGCTCCCTGAAGACTGCCAGAGAGAGCACTCTGCCATGGCCCTTGTGTCCGGACTCCACACGAATTCAACCTGTGGGGGACTCCCCAGACAGCAAAAGTAACCCAGGTGAGGTACAGTGAGGTCTGCGGGGCTGACAGACAACACAGCCCAGGAACAGCGGGGCTGCCCAGTTCCTGTCCTTGGAAGTTTTTAAACTGGGCTGAATGACTGGTCTCTTCTCTGCTGCTTGCTTACCCTCTAAATTCACTTGTTTGATCATGAGGAAGAAAAGCTGCGGCAAACAGGAATTGGTTTTCTAGGTCAGGTGGTTTAAGATGGACTCCGCACCTGGAGATCCCCCATGCCAGAGGAGCGGTCGTCACATGCCAACTCCATCTGGGTGTCTGTCGATAAAAAAGAAACTCCCCAGCCTTGGCATGGATGGAGAGGCCTAGGGATGCTTTTTCAAAGCTTTTCATCCGAAATTGTTTAGCTTTTTCTTCCACGGCAGGCAACACTGGTTGGAAGTACAGTTCCCGTCCATTCGGGTTGAATTGCTTTAGAACGTGCGGAGGGGCAGGACTTGTTTTCTAAACCATGAGGCTCAACTCTTGGTTCATGAAGGAGAAAAAAGGGTTAAGTCCTCTGGGTAAAACATTGTCAATCACTAGTGGCTGCCACCAAGATGAAAAACAAGCTGCACCTGTACACAGGCAATTTCAGAGACTTGGGCCAGCTATTTTTCTCTGCTGCTTTGTTCTGCCAGCTGCCTCTGTGCTCGGGATGCAGGTGGAAGCGTGGACTTTGCTATCTATAAAAAAATTTAATGGTGAAGATCAACTTCCGCTTCACCTCCCCAGGGATCAAAGTTTTGGGGCCTTTTTTTTTCCTTTTCCTGAAAGACTGGTAGAGCAAAGCTTAGACAATGGGTAAGTTGTTGAGGTTCCCATTCTCCCCCAGACAAGTAGCAGGAGATCTTTGGCAGATTCTACTGTTTTCCCCCAATTTGAAGGAAATAAAGGAAACGTGGAGATGTCAATGTCAAGCATTTGCTGAAAGGAGGGCTGGGGAATGACGGCTGGGAGCCTCGGCCGCCACTGCGTGTGGGGCAGGTGGCAACAGCGTGCAAGGGACACGCTCTGTGTCTGCAAGCGAGGAGCCGCATCTCCGTGGAAGGCGGCGTGTCACCAATGTTGTGTCAGGCCAGGTTACTTTCCATGACACAATCAACTACCAGGAAAGTGTGTGGGTAGAAAAAAGCTTAAAAATCTGATGCTCTGGATTAACAAGAAGCTACAAGTAAATGTGCCTCACCAATGGCGTGGTCAAAGTTTTGTATTAATTCAACAGCATTTGTTGTCTATCATGAGCTAAGCACTAAATACGTTGTTGGACGTCGGTGGTTGTTACGGGCTGACTTGTGTTCCCTGAAATTCATATGCTGAAGCCCTAACACCTAGTACCTCAAAATGTGGCTGTACTTGGTGATAGGGCCTTTAAAAAGGTAATTAAGCTAAAATGAGGTCCTTAGGGTGGCCCTAATCCAACTGACCGATGTCCTCTTAAGAAGAGGAAATTTGGACAAAGACACCAGGAGCTCATGCACAGAGGCAGGGCCATGTGAGGACACAGACACAACAAACCAAGCCTCCTGACACCTGGACCTTGGATTTCTAGCCCCCAGAACTGTGAGAAAATAAATTTCTGTTCCTTGGGACACTCCGTGGTATTTTGTGTGACAGCCCTAGCAAACTAATAGAGCGGTGAACAAGACAAGCCCCGTGTCCCCATTGAAGAGCTCAATCTATTGAGGAACTCAAAATCTCACACCCACTTACACCAAGGAGAAAGGGAGGTGACTAGAGACACTTTTAAACATTGCCTAGACAGCCAGCGTTAACAAAAGAACCAGGCTAATCTCGGAACATTTTTCGTTTCAGTGCATGTGGCCATTACCCATTACGTTAATACTATTTGAATCAAGGGTTAAACAGTATTATCACTCTGCTTCAACACGAGAAAGCAAGAAATCCTGCACCCATCACGTGGTGGGTGAGGGAGGAAATCTAGCAGATTTGACCCAAAAGGTTAAGTGGAAAAGAAGTGTGTGGCTCAACGTGCATCACATGCAAACACATCACAAATGTGTGGGCTTCAACATGACCAGTACAAGCAAAGGAAATTTGTATATTTTTATAATCACTGCACAGGTGCTTATTTTAGCTTGTTTTCTTAAAAGTTGCTAGTTATTTCTTTTTAATCTCACTGCCCTATAGACTTACTGCCTCGACAGAAGTGTAATGTAAGATAAAAATTCAGAAGTTGCTACTTGGAGTTCAACAGGTTAAAACAGAGCTGAAAATAGCTGCTAGGCATGTCTTATGGTTGGCTGACTATTTAATCCTCTGATATGTAAGAGAAATTGAAGTGTTCTTGTCTGAATGTCTACCACATAGATCGTGAAGCTTTACTGTCCTCAGGACTTTTCAGCTGATGACTGGGGGAGCCGAGCTTTGTATCCCCAAAGAAAAGCACAAAGCTCTTGTGTGCCGACCGGATGAAACCCTGACGGGGTGTGTGACTCCTGCAGTGTGGATGGCGTGCTCAGATCCCGAGATTCTGTCCAGACAGGCAAGGATTCCCTGTGTGTGTGGAAATGGAGGTGGGAAGGGTCCAAATACAGGGAGGATTTCAGGCATTTGTTGGGACTGTTAGAACCCCAAGGGAGGGGGGGAGGCCTCCGGCTGGAACCTGGGATGGGCACAGAGTGCAAGGGCCTGGTGCAAGTGGCAGAGCTAAAATCTCTTTCCTGATCTTCATAGGGTCGCCAGATAAAATTTAAATTTCAGATAAACAACAAATCATTTTTAGTGTAAGTATGTTCCATGCAACATTTGGAACATGCAATATTTGGGATGTACTTATATCAGGGAATTCTGTGTTATTTATATGAAATTCAAATTTAACTGGGTGTCCTGTGCTTTTATTTGCTAAATCCAACAGCGCTGTCTTAATGGCAAACACAAGCTTCCGTGTGGGACGGAAGTAAGATTTGTTCCCTATTTGCAGAGATGGGCCTAGAGCTGAGTCACATTGTCTAAAATTGTACTCATCTTTAGGGGTTGGAAATGAGTGATCCTTCTGCACAGTATGTGGTACCAGAGCCAGCAGGTTCTAGAAAGATCAGAAAACTGTACAGTGTAAGCCTGACAGCTTGTTCTCCTTACATTCCCTTGGCTTACTGCTCTTTTCTACTGCCTTAGCATTTGATGAATCTTCCTAGAATTCCCAGCATTAAAAGTGAATCACAGGCCAGGCACGGTGGCTCACGCCTGTAACCCTAGCACTCTGGGAGGCTGAGGCAGGCCGATCGTTTGAGCTCAGGAGTTCGAGACCAGCCTGAGCAAGAGCGAGACCCCGTCTCTACTAAAAATAGAAAGAAATTATTTGGACAACTAAAAATATATACAAAAAATTAGTCGGGCATGGTGGCGCATGCCTGTAGTCCCAGCTACTCGGGAGGCTGAGGCAGAAGGATCGCTTGAACCCAGGAGATTGAGGTTGCTGTGAGCTAGACTGACGCCACGGCACTCTACTCAGAGCAGTAGAGTGAGACTCTGTCTCGAAAAAAAAAAAAAAAAATGTGAGTCACAGTCCCACAGGGAACAGCAAATGTTGAAATCAAGGAGACAAAATCAGAGTCATCTGGCCAGCATCCCTTCCCATCTAGGAGACTCTGGGGGTTTACTTCTCCCAAGTGTGAAGAAATCACCCAAATGCAAAGGCTCCCTGGTTCTGCAGTAGCTGGTCCCTTCACCTTCAGCCAAGGGTTTCCTTCATTCATTCAAACAGTATTTACGGAGGACCTGCCATGTGCCTAACACTGTGTCGCTGCTGGGAACGCAACAACCCACAGGCATCACCTTCACCCCTGAAAGCTTCTGGTCTCCTGGGGGATGGTGATGCTGTTCTTCTTAGACTCAGCCCCAGGCCTGGGCCCTGCCACCCGGCTTCCCTCCCGCTGCCTCACAGAGGCTCACTCAGCTGCTGCCTATTCCTCTTTAGTGTGGGGAACTGCTGTGGCCTGTGCACCCCTCAAATTTGTATGTTGAAATCTTCACCCCCAAGGTGACGGTATTAGGAGGTGGCGCCTTTGGGAGGTGATTAGGTCAGGAGGGTGGAGGCCTCATGAATGGGATTAGTGCCCTTGTAAAAGAGGCTCAAGAAACACCACGTTACTCCTTCCACCGCATGAGGACACAGGTACAAGGCACCATCTGTGAACCAGGAAGCGGGCCCTCACCAGACGCCAATCTGCCAGCATCCAGTTTCCAAACCGTTAGAAAAAAGTGTGTGTTTAGAAGCTACCCAGTTTATGGTATTTTGTTTTAACAGCCCGAACAGACAGATTGGAAGGAGGACAGCTCTACAGAGAATTCGTCTTATGCTTACGTTTCCCTTTAGTAACTTGTCACATACGCCTGGGGTTCTTCTCTCTCACCCCAGCTGGTCACACATGGGCAGCTCAGCTTCCCTCCCCCAGACCATCTGTGCCGTGCATTGGGATGGGGTTCCAGGTGCAGCCCCCCTCCCCTGCCACTCCCATCACACTGCCCTGTTTCCTAGTCCTCACTGCACACGTCACCACCTGGAATGGCTCCCTGCGTGCATGCGTGTGTGTGTGTGTGTGTGTGTGTGTGTGTGTGAGATACCTCCCTGAATGAGAACGGAAAAATCACGAAAGAAGCCACCTCAGCTCTCATTCACCATTGTATCTGCAAAGCCTAGAGTAGTACCTGACATGGTACACACTTAATAAACACTTAATTTAATGAATGAATAAGCAAGCAGATGACCCAGTTACTTGTCCCAGGCAACCAACCTCTGACATACACAGGGTGGATCTCATGCACTGAGACATAGCTGAAACATGTTCACGTCTTCCAAAGATGATGAACACGTGCTCTGTTTTCCCATGGAGCTATCTGATACTATATCTGTCTGCCTTATCGTGGTCAGGGGCACCCGCTGGTCACCCACACTGGGAACCTGGGAATCAATTTAGCCTCCTTCTCTCCTTCCCTCCATCTACCCAGAAACTATAACCCAGTATCGTTCCTTCTACTCAGTAGTAGTAGATCTAGTGAGCTGGCACTTCACCTCTCCTGCCTCCTCCAAGTGTATTTATTAGTTAGGATTCTGCAGGGAAACAGAGCCAAATGGGAGCGACAGATAGGCAGACAGAGACAGAGACAGAGATAGAGATGAGAGTGATAGATAGAGATAGAGATAGAGATGATAGAGGAGAGAGATTTATTTTCAAGAACTGGCTCACACAATGCGGGGGCAGGCAGTTTGAGCACAGGCTGGTAGACCAGAAATTCCAGCAAGAGTTGACGTAGTCTTGAGCCTGAAGGCAGTCTGAAGGCAGAATTCCTTCCTCTTGGGGGTGAGGGGGGACCTCAGTTTTTTTCTCTTAAAGCCTTCAATTGATGGGACGAGGCTGCCCACACTAAGGAGGGTAATCAAAGATTTAAATGTAGTCACGTTTAAAAAAAAACACCTCACAGCAACACCGAGACTGGTGTTGGACCAAACAGCTGGGCTGCACAGCCCTAGCCAAGTTGCCGGGTGGCTGTGCCTCCATCCCGACCTCTTCCTCTGTGCCCTCAGCAGTGCAGAGGATGGAAAGCTAAAAACTGTATTTCCAAGACTCCCTTGCAGCTAGGGTTCTTAACAGGGCTGGGATTAGGGTGAGGCAGGAAGGCACCTCTGGCATAAAATTTAAGAGGACATCAAAAAACTCAGTAATCAAGAAAAATACTGTTGATGCAGTATTTTTTAAAAATGAAAAATAATGAAGCATTACTGACATTTCTTTTTGCCTCTGGCTCCACTATGGCTAGGCAGGGCATGGTTCTTCATGGGATTGGCGTCCACGCATTAGATGCACTTGTGTGGAATCTGGAAGGCAGGATGAGGGGGAAGATATCTTTCCCCACCGGTGTCTGCTGCAAACACAACGATGCTGCGTCATGTGGTCACTGCCCCAATGGAGGCTGCAAGGCCAGGGTGGGGCTGTGCACATTCTGCGGTTGTAGATGGAGCAGGCACAGCATAGCTCTAGAGCTACTACTGCAGTGACAGCAGCACCCTGTCACAGCTAGGGTGGGCTCTTTCAAAAATCTACAGTGTTGAAAGTGGTCTCCTGATTCCCCACTTTTATTAAGATAGGGGTACAATTGCCTGTGGGCCACTCTGTAATGTCGCTCATTCCTAGAGGTGGCCTAGGGCACATTTCACTTGCCCTTCCAAAATAGTTTGAAAGAACTTAATTCCTGACATTGTGTTCTTTTCTGGGTGATATTTCTAGAGGGGTCTCTGTCTTCTGCAACTGACCCCCGACCAGTGCCCTCGTGTCTCCCACCTTCATCCCAGCCTTTCCAGCCTCTTTCTTATCTTCCCCCTTCCCTCTCAAGTATGGTTTCCAGGCAACCATCAACTCACCCTCTTCACACATTTATCTTCCTACAGTCTCCACTTCCCACTGGATAGAATTATCCTCTTGTCTGGGGGCTCCCACTTTACCATGCACAATCACCCTGCTCCCAAAGATTTAGATAACATTAGCACATCCTGTAGAAAGTCCAGTGTGAAAATTCAATATGGAAAGTCACAGAAACTTGTTTAAATTATCAGGGAGCTTACATTCCCTTCCCGCCATCTAGCTCCATTGAATTCTTCATTTCTTGACTTCCCACACTGTGTAGTCTCACAAGGCCTTTGGGTGTAGAAAACCTTACTGAATAGTTTCATGCAAAGCAAACTCTTTTTCCCAGCAGTCCTGCATCTTTTCTGCTTTCATCCTTTCTGTCTATTCACCGTCCCCTTTCTCTCTCAGAAAGAAAAGGAAATTCACCAATTTTCTAATTTTCTAATGCACTTTATTTCTTCCACCTTCTCTTTATAGATCTTGTCCTAGCTTTCCACATCCAACTGGCCAATCAATGTTTCTTCCCGTAAAATGACGTTACGTCTTTAGGAAGCCTTCTGCTGGAGCTCAGGGTGGGAGCACGAGCTGGCAAGAGCTGAATTATCCTAAATAATTGTACCAAGGCACTGAGAATTCATGACAGCAATCCGGGAGAAGAGGTGAGAAAGACGCAGGCGAGAAGAGGAACAAGGAAATGGAGAGAAGCCAGGACATCCCACGAGGTGGTCTGGCCAAGGAAAACTCCCAGGGAGGTGACAAAAGGACTTTGAGGAGCAAAAATGTCTGATGTTCAATTGAAGTGCAGTCGAGGGAGAAGCGTGCGGAGCACGGGCACTGGGGCGCTGACGGTGTTTCAAATTCAGCTCTATCACTCACCAGCTCTGTGACTGGCAAGTTGCTCGATCTCTTTAAGCTTCAATTTCTTTTCTTTTCTTTTTTTTGGTAAGATGAGATAATTGTTAAAACAGAAACTCATTTCCAGTGCCTGTTACAGGATTCAGTAATATGTGAAAAGCATCTGGCAAAACAAGTCAGTTCCCTGGACATTTTAGCGATGACGGTGACGTAAACAATGACGCTGAGCAGATGCTGTTTCTGCTGCCGTGTACCTTGCCGTTGTCTCCCCAGACTTCCATTAACATTCTGTGGGCGTCTTAAAAATTATTTAAAATATTAAAATAGCTGAATGCCCCATTCCACTCCAGGAAATGATGAAAACAAGGGCAAGGGAATCTGTAAACTGGCCCGATGCAGCAGAAGCAATTGCTCCCAGACACACGCATGCAAGCTGGTTGGGGAGCAGCGGAAGTGTGCCAGGGACGCTCTCCTGAGGCTGGGGGTGGACGACTGAGCCAGCTGCCCCCAGATCTGAATGGGCAGGGAGCACCCAGCTGATACCTGAGTTGAGCACCCTTTGAGCAGTGGCTATGGAGGTGGCTGCTGCTCAGCCACCAGGCTGCTCTCGCCCACTGCTTGTGGTTGTTGCTGGCAGCCGCGCTGTGTTGAGAAGGATTCTGAAATCGTGCCCAAGCTCAACTTGAACTTGGAGGGCGCCGACTGATTAAGAACCCTTCATATGACCGAGAAATGTTCTATGTCGGGGGTCAAATCCAGGCCACACCCTGTTTTTGTATGACCCAGGAGCTAAGAATGTTTTCTATACTTTCGAATGGTCGAAGAAAAATTTTAAAAGAATACAATTTCAGGACACACGAAAACACTATGAAATTCAAATGTTGCTGTCCGTAAATAAAGTTTTTGAAATCAGTAATTTAAAGCGTTGTGGGGAAAATGGTTTCGTTCTTGTTAGATACGTAACTACATGTTCCTGATTTTGTCCCTTGGCCCAGAAAGCCTGAAATACTTACTATTTGGCTTTTTACGGAAAAATTCGGCTGCCCCTGTTTCATGTCATCCAGAGCAGTCACAGTTATGGCCACATGGTGCCTTCCTCCTCTCACCCTCAGGCTGCACTCACTGTTGTAAATTTGATTTCAGCACATAAAAATTCTCAGTGGGAGCCCAAGAGGCCTATGGATTGATTTCCTTTGTTTTGGTAGAAAATTTCTTTTTAAAATTATCCTTTAGTGACAAGAACTTTAGTGAGTCAATGATGCAAACCCGCTTGATTTTTTTTCTTTTACGAAATACTAAAAACGAATCAGTAGCTCTCATTGTCTCCCACTTTAAAACCTGAAGTATAAGGTAGGCCCTTATCCATTCTAAGGATTCAACTTTCTTAGTGTTTCTTCTGTTTTCATAGTGACTGCAAAGGTCTAGTGTACCTAATTTTTATCCTTTTATTTTTTTAAAAAAATTTCTTCTCTGCCCACTACCGCCCACCACCGCCCACCTCTCCTGTCTAATTGCAGATGCCTAAAAAGGATTTGCTTTCTCAGTAAGATGTAGGATCTGGATAGTGTCTGCTAGAGTTTGGTAAAGTGCTCTC
>RJWJ010012539.1:0-41947 GCA_004363605.1 Indri indri | reverse complement strand
GTTGGCATTATGTATTCCTTTGAACAAGCCAGTTATCATTTTCTCACAGGAATAAATAAAAAGTCTCTCACATGACTTTTTAAAATTATATTTTAATTTTCTCAGGCATCAGTTTCTCATCTAACTTACTTTGGTCCTGTGTTTCAAAAGCAGGAAGGAAACTTCACACGCACAAAAATTAAAGTTCTGTCTTTCTTTTCTTTTGCACATCATTTGAGTTTGATGGATACCGAGAGACATATATCAGATCCTGAGGAGGATTCCGTCGAGAGTTCCCACGGCACTTCAGTCACTTAGTCATGATCTATGCTCTCAACAGTTGAAGATAATGACTTCAGGAACAATCTTTCACGGGTTTCATATTAAATGAGACGAAAGTGCAGGCGCGGCATTAAAGCGCCTTGTTATTTGCAGAGTACTTAGAGTAACCTTAAATATGGAGATGATCAAATTTCGTGACCTTTAGTTTTAATTCTTCCATCTTATCTTCTTGTGCAATTCCTATTTTTAATAAAGATGTGCCTGTGTATGTGTGTGTGTGTGTGTGCGTTTCTGCCTAAATTAACCCAGATACTTATAAAACATTAACACTTCAGAGTTAAATAGAGAAGACAGAAAACGACAATATAAATATGCTTATTTTTATTGTAAGCTTATTTATATTACCTCCATGACTGTATATTTTTAAGAGACTATTATTTTTAAAGTATGCGAGGGGCACATTACAATGTTAAGAGTCTCCATCTTTGATTTCCTTTCTACTGATTTGCATATTTCAATTTATAATACAATGAAGAGCTCACTAAGACCTATTTTTGACAAGATGTTTTATTTTTGACATTAGTCACTAATAGAAAACTCTCCCGTGACAACAACGGAAGAGCCTTTTCCAGAATATTATTAAACCATTCCCAAAAGATGGTGAAAGAATTTTAAAAGAATAGGCCCTAAGGGAGTGAATATGTACATATTTGCCCAGAAAGAACCATATATCCTTGTTAAAATCCATAAGCACAAAGCAAATAAGCACTTATTACTTCTGACGAATTAAAATCCATAGGTCCACATAGAATCAACAGGAGAAAGCATCCTGCCCCACGCTGGAGGACAATAATATTCCTCAAGCTCCATGTCCAGTGAACTTCCCCACGAAAGCACTAGAATAAGTAACATCTCGTGTTTGAAGACCTTTCTCACTAAGTCTATCTAAATCATATAAATTATATCCCACCTGCTGCGATTGAACTCTACAACAGTATTCTAGTTTGTGGAAAATGCCAGTGAATTAAAACAAGAAAAAAGATAGAAAAAAAAGAGAAAGAGAGAGAGGGACAATAGTAAACCTGGGCTGACCTAAAGAAAACACACATATTTTTATACTCCTGAAGTAGAAGCTAGTTTGGCTCCTTTCTTGACTTTTCAAAAAGCACTTTATTGTTCCTTTTTTAGAGCAGTTTAAATTAAGAAAGTACAGGGATTTCCCACATACTCCTGCCCCCACAAATGCACAGCCTCACCCATTACCAGCACGTCCTGCCAGAGAGGCACATTTGTTACAACTGATGAGCCTAAACTGACCCATCATTATCACCCCAAACCCACAGTTTACATTAGGGTTCACTCTTGGTGTGGTGCATTTCTATGGGTTTGGACAAATGTATGTGACGTAGACCTACCATTATAGTATCATACAGGGTATTTTCATTGCCTCAAAATCCTTTGTGCTTTGCCTAACCATCCTCTAAATCTCCAACCCCTGGCAGCCACTGATCTTTTTACTTTTTCCACAGGTGCGCCTTTTCCAGAATGTCATAGAGTTGGAATCATACATATGCAGCCTTTTCAGATTGGCTTCTTTCACTTGGTAATATGTATTTAAGTTCCCTCTGTGCCACTTTATGGCTTGATAGCTCATTTCTTTTTAGTGCTGAATAATATTCCATTGTCTGGATGTACCATGGCGTGTTTATTCATTCACCTACAGGAAGACATCTTAGTTGTTTCTGAGTGTTGGCAATTATGAATAAAGCTACTATTAACATTTGTATGGAGGATAAGTTTTCAGCACCTTTAGATACATGATTGAAGGAGCATATGATAAGAGCATGTTTAGTTTTTCTTCCTTCACTTTTAAATAAGATTTAAGCAAAGCTCTCAGAAATCAAATGTCTCATTTGTTTTCTTTTTGTGCTGCTCTGAGAGATAACCTGATGTATGTTTTACTATCTGGCTACATCTAAGTAAACTAAGGGTAGAAGAGCACAGGCTATCATGTGCAGTCCCATAAAACAGCTGTTTGTTCTGAGACATTCTAATCTACATTGACTTGTAACAACCCTATTATCAGTTCTCCTCAGCGGTTTGTTCTTGATCTTTTCATAATTATTTATGTATATTTTCCCAGTGGTTTTAGGTCTTTTTCATGCATATGTTTTTGTTTTGCTATGAAAAATGTAAGTTCCTTAAGGGAAATCGCTGTATTCTGCAATCCTTTTGTTATTTGGGGCTTTATCAATAGAAGGTAGATAAATGTACCATTTGCATGCAATGGATGTTCTTGATTGATCAGCAAGCATTTATTTCGTAAATAAAAATGTCACATTCAGAAATGGATTTTGAAAGACTCTGAAGATTACTGCTGAAACTTGGCAACTCCTCCCAGCTAATATAGTCACATTTATAGGACTATAGGTACACAGCTAATAAACTGCCCAACTCTCATGTTTCGATTTAAAGATCTTCCAAAGACTGGTTCTCTTTGGGTCACCACACTTGCCAGTTTGGACTTTTGAAACCTACTAATATGGGCTGACATAACAAATTAGCAACAAGAAAAGTTCATGGAAGGACAAGTGTGGGAAAGTGTGCCAAATATATTAGCATTCGTTTTGCAACCTTGTCTCCAGTTTGTGTGAAGTTGATGGTTGGAGGTTACGCTTTCATTAAAAATTGACAACATTTTAAATGCTAATCAAAACTGCTTGTCCTTTCTGCTTCTATTTATCTTGGAAGGGGAAAAAAGAGAGAGAGAGAGAGAGAGAGAGAGAGAGAGAGAGAGAGAGAGAGAGAGAGAGAGAGAGAGGAAAAAAAGACTGCTTGCTTTGAACTGCAAGAAATATTGTCTCCATTGCCCCCCAGACCCCCTTGCCTCTTCCTGTGTAGGACCGGTAAGAGCTATGCAGATTGAGTGTCGGGACCCCAGCCTGAAGAGTGAAGGTGCCACAACGTGAGTTAGAGATGTGTTTTCCAGAGGAGAATAGAGGGTGTGTGTGTGTGTGTGTGTGTGTGTGTGTGTAGGGGTGGCCTTTTCATGTGAGTCTTTTTAATGAATTACTAAGAGAGAATTGTGGAGGTGTAGTTGGCTTTAGAGAGGGTGAAAGGCAAAAACACACATTTTCAAAAAGGAAAGCTATATGGTATGTGAGCGAATAACACAATAAGAAATTATACAATTAAAAAAGAGGGGGACAAAGCTGTTTCAAGCTTGGAAAGCAAACCATGATCGGTGGCAAACCGTCAGACATTGTACATTTCATTTCAGACTACTCTCAGGAAGGGCTGAAGACGGTGAAGGAAGATGCTTGTCTCAAATTTTTATACAAATCTAAAGCTCAGAGTGTGCAGAAATGCACTTTCCAATGATTTACATGGAATTACTTTTCACTCATTGTTTTCTGGCTTTTGAAAGCTCCAGAGATACTAACAATAGAGGAGGGTGAAAACATAATTCGAAGGGAAAATATTTCAGAGTTTAGTGCATACTGGAAGAAAGTCTGAATTGCAAAGCAGAAATTGATCAATCAGGTTAGCTGAGCTTCCTGGTCAAATCTAGTTACAAACCTAAACGTTTAATTTCTTACTAAATAGAGGATTCATTGGATCAAAAAGTGGAAGAGTATGTGTATGTCCATTTATGTACGTATGTGTTTGTGTGCATCAAAAAAGCTATAATTAAGAGAGTTATGAATAGAATAGTTTCCTTCAATCCAGATCTATGATCTAAATCTGTGTTCCTCAAATGGTGCCCTGTTTGCATTCTGAGCAGTAAAAATCTTTGCTGAGTAGGACTGCCCTACAAATGTCGGAAATATGCTATTCAAGATTCAACTGAGAATGGCAAGACACCAACCTGAAAACATGTTCTCACCATCATTCATCATTTTCTCCTCCTCCTCCTCTTTCATCTCCTTCGTCTCCTTCATCCCCTCCATCTCCTTTGTCTTTGCCTCTTTCATCTTCATCATCATCATGTGCTATTGTGAAGCTAACATGCCTCATCTCATTTAATTATTCCAACAATCTTGACATGTAAGTACTATTATCTTTATGGTACCATACAAACTGGGGCTTTGAAGGTTAAGTCATCTCTCCAGTAAGGGCTAGACTAGAACTTAAAACTAGATGTGGATGACAATAAAGCAAATGCTGTCAACCATTAAACTAAAAGCAGACCTTCCTTGGTAACCCATTACTGATCTTTATTCAGATATGAATCTTTGTCTGAGTCTATTTATATTTTTAATGAATAGCAATAGTTGGGATAATGAGTTCCAGAAGTTTATCCCCCACTGTGTTAAAAAAAAAATAGTTCTTTCCATTTATCCTAAATCCTCCCTTTTCAAGCTTCAAAGGGGACCCTTTGTTCTGGAATTTGATGAATAAGTCCATCTCAATTCTCTCTATTCCTTTCAATTTTATAGACTTTTGGACTTTGAGTCTATTCAGCTTTGATTTTTACAGACTGAAGAGCCTGATTATGTGATGTCCCCAAAGAAAATATTTCCATTCATTCGGTCACTTTCATTGCTGTATTATCTAAACTTTCTCTAGCTAGCTTTGAAACAAAAGGCAGTTTAAACATAACACAACCAAGCAGAGCATGGCTAATTCCTGAAGTGGAGCTTGCTGAGGTGGACTGGGTTGAGCTGCTACCTAACCTTTCTAATAATGCAATATCATAGCTGGCCTAACACCTGAGGCTCAATTCCTGTCTGCATGGGGAGCATTATTTTAAATAAATGGGGATTATCCACTGATCCAGTAAAACCACTCCTTTCTTTTCCCCCAGATTTTGAAATCTGATTTTTAAAGTTGTGCATCTATTTGAAAATGCAGATGACTCATACGAAGAGAAATGCGTCATTGTTCTTGTCGGTGCCGTGTATGTGTGTCTTTTTAAAAAGACTTATTAAAACCTCAGTATGAGTTTAGCTTCCTGAAATTGGAGTCCTGAATCGTATTACAGTAAGGAAAGATGTCAATATATCTGGAGTGTCTGGCCCTGCTTGGCAAAACTGGATGGGAGGAAAGACTCCACTGGCTATTCTGGGGAAATAAGAGGTGGCACAAAGCCATTACATCTGACAGTGGACAGTGGCTGGAATGTGTTCCAGGAGTAGGGTAAAAGTAAAGGCAAGAGTGCACCCAAAGCTAACGTTTTCTATCCCTCCTTGGTAGCTGAAGGTACAAATATTCCTTCTATATTTCCCTCCATCTTTGTATCCTGCTGTTCACCATGCTTGGCATAAAATCACCATGCTTGAGTTTTCTGAGCTCAAAGACCATCTGATACCTGGATTTGTGTGAGGAAAACAGCTTGCAAAAATAACTGGGAGGTGCTTTACATCAATAACTGCAATTTATATGCTAAATAATCACATCAAATAGATAAAGTCTCCTTCTACTTTCTCCAATTCTATTATAATATTTAAAACTTCAGAACAAAAATATAATGAAATGTACTTTTTAGTGTTTTATAAAGAGGGGGCCTTTAGAAATACAACAAGGATTCTTTTCCTGACATTATAATTGCAACAACAAGCCTGTGCTGTTATAATTACCTTTTACCCTTCTCAATGACATGGTACATGCTATCATTTCATTAATATAATTTTACAGGTAGAGAAACTCAGGATACAGAGAGGTGAAGCCATTTCTCCAAGGTCACACTATCAGTGCTGGCAACAGAGCTAAGAAAAGACAACTAATTCTTAATTCAAAGAATAGTATTTAAGCTGATGAGATATTCTTGTGATCGATAAAATAGGGACCCAAGCTCAATGTGGACAACCAGAGTGTCATGCCAAGATCTAAGTGAGAGACTCAGCAGCAGAAATATCCTGCTGCTTATGAAAATAATGGAGGGCCACATCAGCATATTCTGTAACTGGAAACTGTTCAATTAAGTATTCATTTCATTTCACAGTCATTTTTGAAAAATAAATCTGTGTATCTTTATACCTTTAAGCTCAGTAGTTTTATGCATTAGGTTGATGTGCATAACAAAATGTGGACTATTTTTTAAATTGCCCAGATAAGAGCTAGTATGTCCTTACTATTTATATATTGAAGTTGTAACAATCATGTGCTTTTAATTCATTTCACCTTCAAAGATCCGAATGTTTCCAGTTTGTAATATATTGCAGGATGTATTAGGTACACTGAGTCCGTCTGATTCACAGCTTTCTAATCGGCTATTTAGAGTTTACACCAAGCAGAAAATCAATGTATTCAAAATGTAGTAGCTCTCTTGTTAACTCTAGTCATTTGCTTAAAGAGTAATGTCAAGCTGATAATTGAAATATGGCTTAAACCACGCATTTTAATTCAAAAGAAAAAAATGTTTGAAATATTACTCATTTGATCTTTCCCTATTCCAACCCCAAAGGACATATTTTGCCTGCCTGGCTCGACAGTTTCACTCAGGGATAGCAAGGCCTTGCACATATGCATCAGTAGATGCTAGGTGTTGGAATTTATCCCCATCTCAGGGATGATTTGGCCATGAGCAAAGCTGTGGGGCTTCTAGAAAAATGAGTGGTTTGCCTTTTGGGGAACCTCTGTGGGGAAGTTGCTGCACCAACTTTTATGGAGGTAGTCCTACCCTTTGCTCATGTGCCTTAAATGACTTGCTGTCGTAAGCAACACGGTGATTTGCTGTCAGATGGTAAGTGCAGCTTGTGTTGGAATTTGAGCACTCCACGCTTAGAGACCGAAAACGATCTTTGAAGTAAGTGTGCAGGGAACTGCATCATGTCATTTGACCAACAATTGGGGGAAGATGAGATTTTAACCTAGAAAAATTTGGGGTGGTGGGAATACCCCAACATACATGTTCAAATATATTTAAAGCTAATATTTATATGAAGGATTTGACTTATTCTGTGGGGTCTGGTATGGATACAGGTTGAAAATTTGGGGGAGAAAATTGTCATACCAGAAAGAAAGAACTTTCTAGTAATTAAAACAGTGTGAATGGTGAAATGAGATAATTCACTGCTAAGATCTTCCTTGAAGCAACATTTTCTTTGATAAACTGGATACTTAGGAATTGTTTTGAGGACTTGATCCAAATACAACATAGTGGGGGTGCAGGGAACTACTGAATTACTGCCATGGGAGGTCTCGCCTGCCTCCTCTGCTCTCCTATCGTCTTGTGCTTGTTCTGGCTCCATTCCCTACCATCTTTAATTGAACTTTTCTGTGCCTTCTATAGTTCCATGCACCAAGAAGGTGCACAGTAAGTGTTTATTGACCTGATGGTTAAAATAAAGTTGGGGAAGGAGATGCCACTGATGGCCCAACAAAGAATACAGTCCTGGAGAGATGATGGGCTACTTCATAATTTGTCTTTAGGTGAGACATTGTTATGGTTATAATAGACATATCCAAGGAGACTCTGCCCAGATTTGCGTCGATCCTTTCAAATGTTGAATGCCAGCTAGCTCTATAATGAAACAGGAAGCTACTTAACATGTGTTGAAACTGTGTTGGGACTGTAAAACAAAGGAAGAAAAAAACGTATCCTGTTGAATTTTCAGGAAGAAAGCCAAAGATGATAGAACATAATTATCATACATGGGATACGGTCCAAATGTTGAAGTGAAAATTTCTACTCCTGTTCAGAGGGTCCTGATTCTGTGTCTTGTAATAAGGATAAAATCAAGGGTAAGCCACTTTTCTGGCCCTTTCTCAGCTTTAGGTGTATCCCTTCAAAAACCTACTTTTCTTTTTTATTTTATTATTATTTTTTTGAGATGGGATCTCACTATATTGCTCAGGTTGGTCTCGAACTGCTGGGCTCAAGCATCCCTTCCATTTCAGCCTCTGGAGTAGCTGTCATTGTAAGCATGAGCCACTGAGCCTGCCCTACTTTTCTTTTAGAAGAGAGAAAGAACATACATAAGCAATGTGAGCAAATCAAGAAAAAATCTTTTATTGTAGGCCTGATTTGCAAAGGTTCTCAACAAGTGGTAATTTTGCCCCCAGGTGACATTTGGCAATATCTGGACATACCTGACATAAGTGCCAAGGCTGTCCATGGACATGGTTCTGTCATCTAGTGAGTACACAGACAGGAATTCTGCTTAACATCCTACAACACACAGCTCAGATCCCCTCAACGAAAAGTCATACAGCAAGAAGTGTCCATAGCACCGAGGCTGAGAAGCCCTGGGTTATAACTATGACTGTATTTGACATAGTGGAAACATACACAGGAAACTATTTAGATCTGTGGCCCCCAACCACTGGGCCACAGAGCTCCATTTTGCAACCCCTGACCCCATCCATGGAAAAATTGTCTTCCATGAAACCGGTCCCTGGTGCCAAAAAGGTTGGGGACCACCAAACAACTGAAGTCGCCTAATTACTTTGTTGAAAACGAAAAAAAAAAAAATTAAAGTAAGTTAAGCAAGGGAATTTTGGCTGATAGTATGAGAATATGTGTCCTATTTTGATTTTCACATCTTTTTGATGCTGAAAATGAAGACGCTGAATTCGAATGGAACTGAAGGAAGGGATAGAAGGACATGGGAGAGCAGTGGACAAAGGGAAAGAGAGTGGGGGGTAGTGTATGAAGGGGAAAGGGAGAAGCAAAAGGAGAAGACAGAAAGAAAGAGGTGGAGGAGGAAGTGGCCTGATGGTATAAGTCAGAATTACGCTTTTATTATAATGAACATTATGGATAAATCTTTAATTATTAGAAGAATACTCTAATTCTCCTTTCCCTCATTTCCATGGATTCCTCAGTGGAGCCAATTACCACACCTGTCAAGAGGAATGAGAAGAAATCTTTCTATATTGAATAGTAGGAGTACAGTGCTAACATATATTAAAAATAGGACCTCACTCTGTGTAACCATGACAGAGCGAGTCATCCCTGTGTCTTATGCATTTAATAGCAGCCCATCTCCCTCTCTGCCTTTGTCTAAAACTCAACCCCATCCAACATATTTTTTTATTTATGGATTGGCTTGAAAAAAAAATACCAGCTTTGTTGAGATATAATTCACATATCCACATACCTTACAATTCACTTATGTGGAGTGTGCAATTCAGTGTTTTCTAGCATATTCACAGATATGTGCAACCATTGCTATGGTCGATTTAGAACATTTTCATCATCTCCTAAAAAACTCCATAACCTTTAGCTATCTCCCTCCTATCACCCCAACCCACGTTCCCCAATCCAAAGCAACTACTAATCTATTTTTTCTTGATATAATTGCCTATTTTGGACATTTATTTGAGAGTTTTATCATGTAGCTCTTACATTTAGGGCTTTGATTCATTTGTGTTAATATTTGCCTATGGTGTGAGGGAAGGGGTCAACTTTATCCTTCCACTTGTCCTGGCACCATTTATTGGGAAAACTTTTCTTTCATTTAATAGTCTTGGCACACTTGCAAATCAGTCGACCATAAATATGTGGGTTTATATCTGTACTCAATGATCTATATGTCTATCCTTATGTCAGTTACACAGTCTTTATTATTGTTTTGTCATAACTTTTGACATCGTGAAGTGTGAATCTTCCAATGTTGTTCTTTTTTAATATCGTTTTGGCTATTCTGGATTTCTTGAATTTCCATGTGAATTATAGAATTAGTTTGCCAATTTTTACAAAGAAGCCAGCTGAGATTCTGATAGGAATTGAATTGAATCCGTCAAATTGGAGAGTATTATCATCTTGACGATATTAAGTCTCCTGATCCATGAGTATGAGATAATCTTACACTTAGTAAAATCTCCTTTACATTCTCTTAGCAATGTTTTGTAGTTTTCAAGGTATAAATTTTGCACTTAATTTTTAAAAATTTATTACTAAGTATTGTATTCTTTTTGATGTTCTTGTAAATGGAACTGTTTTCTTAACTTTAGTTTTGCATTTTCGTTGGTAGTGTATAGAAATGTAACTAATCATTGTATATCAGTCATATAGTATGCAACCTTGATTAACTCACTTTGTAGTTATAATAGTTTTTTTAAGTGGGTTCCTTAGGATTTTTATGTATAAGAGCATGCCATCTGAAAATACAGTTTTGCTTCTTCTTTTTTAATATCGATGCATTTTATTTATATTTCTTGTGTAATTGCCATGGCTAGAACCTCTGGTTGAAAAGAGGTGTTGAGAGCAAACATACTTCTCTCCTGATCTCAGGGAGAAAGAATCCAGTCTTTCATTATGGAATATGATGTTATTTGTGTGTTCTTTGTTGACATTCTGTACCAGTTTGAGGATATTCCCTTCTATTTCTAGTTTGTTGTGTTTTTATCACAAAGAGCACTGAGTTTTGCCAAATGCTTTGTCTGCATCTATTAAGATGATCATTTGGTTTTCCATTGATTTTTTTTATTCTATTGATATGGCATATTACATTAATGGATTTCTTGATGTTAATCCAACTATGCACTGTGTAAAAAAATCTCACTTGGACATGGTGTATAAATTTTTTTATATGTTGCTGGCAACAGTTTGATAGTATTTTGTTGAGAATTTTTAAGCCCATATTCATGAGAGATATTGGTCTGTAATTTTGTTTTTTCTCTGGTTTGGTATTAGAGTTAAACTGATCTCATAAAATGAATTGCAGTGTCTGTGAAATTTTTGGAAAAGTTTGTGAAGAATTATTATTAATTCTTCTTAAATATTGGGTAGAATCCATCTGTAAAGCCATATGACTCTGAACATTTTTATTGATAGTTTTTTATTACTGATTCACCTCTTTACTTGTTATTTGTGTTAGTGTAGGAGAATAAGAGATGGAGCTGAGACAGGATGCTGAGGCTTGAAGACTGGGTACAGGTGTTAAATTAAACAACCCTCAGGCAGAAGCTAACTAGGGAGGCTGCTAACCATAGGCAAGAACTGGCTTCAACTGGCTTGTCAGCTGTCACCTTACATGAACTTTGGCTAATTATAACATCATTTGTGTTATGGTTTTAAAATTTCTCCTTGAAATCACCATGACAGTTCTGAAATAATCATATCAAGTATGAAAATGGGAGGGAACCCAATTCTAGGAACTATTACCTAAATTCTTAGTAAAAGCCAACCACTTAGTCTTGAATATTCCTCCCCTCAATTAGTAAGACTTCAAAAGAGCAAAAGCCACTTCCTCCCAGCACAGCTGCTCTCTTCCAATCCTGCCTGCTCTCTTGAGAGTGTACTTTCACTTTCAATCTTTCAATAAAAAGCTGCTTGCTTGACTTACGTGGTGTGTCCTAAAATTCTTTTCTCCCAGTGATCACCCAGAGTCTGGAAAAACCTCCACTAGGGGGTCACTAACATTGGTATATTTAGACTGTCTATTTCTTTCTGAGTTAGTTTCAATGGTTTGTTATCTTTCTAGGAATTTATTCATTTCATTTAAGTTATCCAATTCATTGTCATCCAACCATTTATAGTATTCCTTTATAATCCCTTTTGATTTCTGTTAGGTCAGGCGCAATGTGCCCTTTTTCATTTCCGAGTCTAGCAATTTGATTCTTTTCTCTTTTTTCCTTGATCAATCTAGCTAAAGGTTTATCAATTTTGTTGATCTTTTCAAAGAACCAGCTTTTAGTTTCATTGATTTTCTTTGTTGTTTTTCTATTTCATTAATGTCCACTCTAATCTTTACTATTTCCTTTCATCTTCCTCCTTTAGATATATTTTTTCTTCTTTTTCCATTGTCTTAAGGTGGAGAAATTTGAGGCCTTTCTTCCATTTTAATATAGGCTTTACAGCTATAAATTTCCCTATACACACTGTGTTAGTTGCATCTCCTAAGTTTTGGTATTTTGTGGCTTTATTTTTTATTCATTTAAAAGTATTTTCAAATTTATCTAATTTTTTCTTAAACCATTGACTATTTAGGAATGTGTTATTTAATTTCCATATATCATAAATTTTTCAAATTTCTTTTTGTAATTTATTTCTAATTTTATTCCATTGTGATAATAGAACATATTTCATATCATTTCTATCCTTTTAAATTTATTGAGTTTTTTTTTTTTTTTATGGCCTAGCATATGGTCTATCATGGAGGATATTCCATGTGCACTTGAGGAGAATATATTCTGCAGTTGTTGGGTGGAATGTTTTTATGGAAATCTGTTAGGTCTAGTTGGCTATAGTATTGCTCAAGTCTTCTATTTCTTTGTTGATTTTCTGTCTACTTGCTGGATCCATTATTGAAAGCCATTATTAATGATTTGTCTATTTTTTTCCTTTTTTTCTACCAGTTTTTGTTTGTTTTGGCATTTTTAATTGTTTGCCCTTATGAGGCAAATTGTTTTATTTATTGCAGCACTCTCAGCACCTACAACGACTTTTGCATAGTAAGTCATCATTAAATAATTAATACATTAATATTTTATTAATTATGTGGCATATCACATGCATGAAGAAAGGAATAAAGTTCAGTTTTAAACTTTGAATTCAGTTTTGAAATTACACCCACCCTTAGCCACCCACTTATATACCAAATTTTGGCCAACCATCTCCTCCGTGACTGTTATTGGCTATGAAAAGGACAAACACAAGAAAGTAGAAAGCCCCATACCATTGTTCACAGGAGTGACAGAAAAAGGAAGCCCATGGGGACATCTGTTGGGAATGTCTGTGGTAGCAGGGACTGTGTATATTTCAGCACCAAGGTCATTTGAAATGCTGAGAGAAAGCAAATCAGGGACCAAGAGTTTGTTTTTTGAGACTAGATGATAATGAATGTTCTGAAAGATGGCTTAAAACCCCCAAATTTGCTTAATTGTACAATATTATACCAGGAGGGGAGATTTCTTTCTGACCCCAGCTGGTGATCAGTTTATGCCCTGATGTATGCAATTTAATGATCTGTATCATTTTTATCATGTCACTGCAGATGTTATTCTTACTCATATGAATGCGTAATCCTCTTGTTGGATACTTATCCCTGCTAATTATTTCCACTGTGTCTGAAGCAAGCCACTCACAGCCAAGGCTTAAGTACATGAGCGTTTCCTCCCTTGAGCCAAAACAGAAAAAATTTAAAAAAAATAAAAAATAAAAAATAAAAAATCTCAAGGTTTATGGTAAAATATACCTTAGTTTAAAGAACAGAAATTTAACATAGCATTTTGGCAAAGTTGGCATAACTTTATTAAAAGAAAACATTCTCCTTGTTTATTTTTATGTTACCTTGTTTCTATCATACCCAAGAGATAGATAAACAATAGTATAATTTTTCAAGAAACTAAAATCACATGGGGAGACTTTCAAACTTAGAAAAAAAGGTGGGGGGAGATACCTACATTTCATTTCCCAAGAAGATCAACAAATCTGCTAAACCATACTCTCACACATACACTCTAATGAACCCTCACATATGGGATGGAAAGAATTGAGCACAGAGGACCGATAAGACCAGGCTGAAAAAATAACGGCTTAAATATTCAATGTGTATCTCTAAAGCCACCAGATAATTCAACATTGTAGTGGCCCTTTCTACATACTATGCAGTGGGTGATGATTCCAGGTTCTATAAGTAAGTTTGTATTATAGAAAGATAGGCAATTCACTTCACCTCTCTAGGTTTCAGAGGCTCCTCAATTATAAAAGATGGATGTTTTGTTTAATTCTGGGTGGCTGGCTTGATTATAGGTACAAGAAATACAAGGTGAATGAGACATTCTTTCTGTCCTCAAGGATGTTAAGGTTAGTGGGTCAGACCAAATTTTATCAAATGTCCCATCTTATTCTAGAAATCAAGAAAACATTACTATAGAATCTTAGATACAAAGAGAAGTTAGAACTCATCTAGTTAAAAGTTTCAACTTATTTGTGAGCCTCTCCTCTAGCAATTTCTGCAATGGATTGGTGTTATCCTGAGTACCACCTCACAAGTGGGGAATTCGCTAACTCACTAGGCAGTTCTTTCCAGCATCCCAAAACATCATCAGTAGAATTTGTTCTTACAAGTGCCATCCAGAAACAAGTAATAAACCTAAAACATAATCTCTGTGAAAATGGAGAACAGCAGCTGAGATCCAAGGGAAAGCAGATGGGTCCACCCGTTGAGATATCCAGCTTCTAGGGGAGAGTCAGGAAATCAACACCTTCTGAGGTTTCCTGGGTGCCAGACACGGTGGTGGGGCTTTTCCTGGCAAGAGACAGGCCAGTGAAGCAGACCAGACTTGTCCACTATACATACCAGAAAACTGAGCCCCAGAGGTAAAATAGCACAACCAAGGTCACAGCAGTGTAAGTAGCAGAGACAAGGTTTAATTCATTGCCTCTGAATCTCCCGAGCACAATACATAATGCTGTCTCCCTGTGCTGATTTTGTCCCCATCTGTTTGCCTAATCTTGCAGTGTAATTTGGAGCCACTCATTTAACCTCATGGGGGCTCAGCTTCTTCTAGCTCAAAACTGTCAACGTATCCCAGTATCCCAGGAGCACAAAACTGTAATGTATATAGTAAACTCCAAGTTTATTTGGTGTACAGTAGTCACCACCTCAAGAGTGCATTTCTCAGACGAGGTTCTTACCGTGGAAGCACCCAGATGCCAAGACACAATTTTCATTCCGGGCAGGCATGATTTACCGTGGCTTAATAATGTGTGGCCAAGATATAACTGCAGATAACCACAGATGATGTATTGGCACAAGAGATACAGAATAGATGATGCCTATCATTTATTCAATTCCAGTGGCCAGTTCATCACTCTTTAACAAGACTAATGCTAGATAAAGTATAATAAAAAGTGGTAATTGTAAATTTGAAATCAGTTATCACATAATATAGTACTCTCCATTCCAGTATGTTTAAACAATCTTGATGCATTGTGAGGTCTGTGTCTGTGGTTTTTAAACCATACGACACACTTAATAAAACTGCTTTACAAAAATAAGCTTTACTACCGAACTTCTGTAATTAAATACTTTTATTATAATAGGGATACAATTTATAGGAGCTTTGAATGCTAGTCTGTATAATTAATAATGAAACATGTTTTAATGAACATTTATTAGCAGTATGAAATACAAATATCTTGTAGATCAGCTACCATCTAGGAAAACTTCATTTATTCCCTGAGATTAAAAAGCCCTGCATTAACACTATCAGCATCACGGTCTTGACAGCTCAACAATCTGCTCTGTGAAAACTCATTAATTTGGACCCTCACTAATATACACTGTGATAATTCAGAAGGTGGTGGGACTGAAGTTTGTCCTAGTGCTATCTATGAAAAAGAGTGAGCTAAATTAATTGTGTAAACAAGATTATGTAAAGGTCTGTTTAACCACTTAAAAGAATTTTCTTTCAAGTGTCCTAACACAACACATTTGCATACACACAATTAATATGCCAATTACAAGTGAATTTTATTTATTCATTTGAAGGGACTCAATGCCTTACTTACCAAACAATGGCTGAAAACAATGTTGAGACTCTACCAAATATAAAGTAACGCATTAAGAGCTTGAACAGTACAAAGAAATTTAGAGAATAAGCAATTCTTCCAAGAAGGTTGTATTCTGATCCAGTGATCTCTAACACAGGCTCTGTATTAAAAAATTGGGGGAGATTTTAAAAAATATTAATATACAGGCTCCATCCTTAACAATTCTGACTTAATGGATCAGGATCGGAGATCAGGAAATCATTAGAAATCAATTATTTGGAGTTAAAGCATTACAGTTCTCTAAAAAGAATCTTTTAATATGTAAAAGCTCCCGAGAGTATTAATATATTAAGTAGTTGTCCAACTTCTCGTCTTCCTGATTGTCATAGTCAAGGCTGCTTTCCTTTAGTCACCCTGGTCCTGCCGCAGGCAAGGACCTGCAAGTGTGACCTATCACCCTCCTATTGTCAGGATGGCCATTTGTCCTTTGTGGTCCAGGACAGTCCTGGTTATGTTTTTACTTCTGGTATAATTATCAGTAGTGTACCCTTCATGCATTCTCTAAACTGTCTTGATTTAGACACCAAATTTTATGTTACCCTAAGTCCCCTCTCAATTCCCAAGTCCCTCTTAAGCATCACTTGAGTCTACGTCTTCCTGTCTATCTATAGAAATTCTGTTCTAGCTCAGGACCATTTTAGCTCCTGCCCTAGCCCTAATAATTTCTCAATACCTCACTGTGGGATCCTTGCAAATAGTTGTCACCATTGCCTTTAAAATAAACTTTATACTATTTTGTATAATAAGCCAGGTCCTCTAATGACTTATGTCCTGCCCAGTTTTTAGACCTTACCTCTAGATCCTTTGCCCTTCCGCAATCCTATGGATGTCTGTATTTATTTCTCTGCCTTCAGGCATGCTGCGCTCTCCGTCCAGATTTACTCTCCCCAACCCCCTTCCTTCCTTAGCAACTCCGTATCGTCTAGAGCACCAAACACAAGCATCACACCCTTAATGAAGTACTTTCTGACCTCCCAAGGAACATCTACTGTGGAATGATTTCCTCATACACATCTCTCTTATGGTTGTGGTCACCTTGCTCTGTGTGTTTGTGTTTGGTTGGTTTTATATATATTTTTTTTATGCCTGTCTTGACAATCTATATCGAGGTGTAGAACTCATTATACTATTTTCATTTTCCCAGACTCTGTCCCAGTGTCTCTACTCACTAAACATATCCCTGAATATTGGAGATAAATTCAAAATATTAATCTAACAGGATGGAATGTGCCGAGCTAACCACTATACTTTTCCTGGACCTTTTTGTGTCTGACAGTGTGTGAAGTTCCCAGCATCTTTCAGTGACCTTGAGTATATAACTTACCTACATCCAGGTTTTAATAACTATAAAATGGAAACTTTGGTGTAGCCTATATCACACAACGATACATTGAAGGTATATTCTTATGGACTGTTTTGAAAATGATAAATACTATAGATATAATAATTATTATAAGTATTGTAAGGAATATAAACATTACTGCTACTTCCCCTAAATAAAATAGGAATAATAAAATAAAAGCTACACTTGTTCACACACATGCTAACATATGCACAAATCATAGCCCTTATTCCAAAATACACACTGATTATTGATAACAAGTATTTCAGCCAATCTATTTAAACTTTCATTCTGACCGATGGCCTGTACTAAAATTTGACAAAAATATCTTTATCGACATAGTTACAGGGATACCAATTCTGATAAAACCAGAACAACCTTGGCTTCAAGTCAAGAAATCCTAAGCTCAAAAGTTGAGGCCTATTGAGGAGTTTAAAATTAAATTGACTTTATTTGATTGGTCTTGTCAGAAGCTTTTTTCATGATAGATTTACTGCATCTACTTAAAGCCAATTTTTAAATGAAGAGTGATATCGAATAATAATAATAATAGATTTATGGTAATTATTTAAATTTATTTAAACTTTGTGTATTATTTTTACAAAAGGTGTATATGTGTATGAGTAAGAAAGATTTAGAAATAATGAAAATCTGGTTTCCAAATATAAGATACCCTAGACAATACTGTAGACTGCAAACTTTACAATGAAAAACTAGTTTCGCCGTGCTCATTGTGGTTCTGCAATCATTTATTTATTTAACTATTTTAGCGATATTAATAATTGAAACCTTTGATAATCACTAATGTTTGAAGCACAGATTTTCCCACGGAATTCTATAAGAAGAATTTGAAATTTGGCAAGGGGCAGAGAAAGAAGTAAGTTAGTTATTATCGTGCTTGAAGAAAACCAAAAGCTGATGGTTGAGTTAACTGTGTACGTGTAAGAGCAGACAAGTAGCTGACTTCATTGTGAACACAGACTATGGTGAGGTAGAGTCTCCAGTTTCTGTCTACAGTCTGGATTCAAAACATATAGATCATCATAAAATTTCGAATTAAAACACTTGGTTTCGGTCCTGAGGAAACTGGAAGGTGGATGCTAATTCTCGCAACAATCATCTTGAGGGCTCATATTTCCTCATCTTCATACTGTGATGCAAATTTACTTTCTTGTCTGGGCTTTAACAGAATGCATTAATAATAAGACTGGAGGTAAAAGTTATGCACTGAAAGCATATAAATACACCTTTAACTGAAGCAGCAAACTGAAGAAGCAAATTTTATGCAAAGTTTATTAACACCTATAAATTTGATTTCAGGGGTGTTGAGCTTCTCTCTCCTACATTACTCTCCCGCTCCTTGAGCCTAAACATCCCCTCCTTTAAATAAAGGACTCTCCAGGACAAACATGCTGCTTTGATCTGTTACCAGCTTTGGGAAATTGAGTGTGAATAAAGAATTGAAGGAGGAAATGGCAAAAGGGAAGGAGTGAGCTGGAGAGAGTAAAATGTCACATAACCACCCACAAACGGAGAGAGCAAAGGGCTGTGGGTCTGAGAAAGAACACACATTGGTGACTGCAATGGAAAGACAACTTTGCCAACTTTGGAATTTTAGCATAAGTTTTGATAAACTAGTGGGCTACTGAATTAACTCCTTGACCAGAGGCTTTGTCTAAAATACATAAACACCCTCTTTCAATATTTATCACGTTGTGGAGCATAATAAATTGTGAGAGCTGCCATTTTGCTCTACATTTGACTTTCTAAGTAGCAAACATTCTCTCGTTTATTCATGTCTGGGCAAATTACATTGGTATGGCTCCATCTATTTCCCGAATTACCTCTTCCCTTCTTTCTAACCATCTTAAGATATTCAACCCAATAAATCACTCTCTAGCTTTCATGTATGAATGATCCACATCTGAAAATTGTGTGTGTGTGTGTGTGGGGGGGGATGAGGAGGTGTGTGTGGGTCCAAAAGGTAGGCATTTTTCAAAATGCAGGTCTTGGAGAAGTTCAAGGGTTATATCCTATCAACAGGGCATTGGATTAGGGGACTTGGTCCTTATCTATTTCCAATTAATAACAGTAGAGAATTAACTACAAAGCCTGCCTAGATAATTCATTAGCTTGGAATAGTGTCCAAAATTTAAGTTTCTTGAGTTAACTTAATCCATGTAACCACATGGTCATTGATTCAGTGTGTATTCAATACTAATAATGAAACTGTCTCTATATGCTTTTGCCCATAAAGTGCCCGTTTGTTTTGTGGGTTTAAAAAAAGTTTTTGAGGGATTGGATATGTATTTTAAAGCTACTAAACCATTAGTCAGTTTTGCAGAAGTCATGTATAGAATAGCCACACTTGGAAGCATCAAAACATTGCAGAAAGCAATGTAAGTTAACAGAAAGAAAATCAACCTGCATAGCATTGTCAACAAATTGCAAGAGAAAATCATGGTCTTGGTCTCATCTGCAACTGTAGAGTAGGAGGAGGGATTCTTTTTGTCCCTATACCTGTGGTACCTCAGCCATGTCCTTGGTCACATAGCCTGCTCCTATGTGGCTCTATCAGTTCTATCTCCTGACAACTCCTTCATTAATGCTCTTGTGAAACATAACTGAAAGCTCACTTGAAGATACAAATACTTCTTGCCCCCAATCCTCTCCCTTGAGCTTCTCTAGCAGTTTAATCTCCCATTCTCTAAAGCATACTTCTCACTTTCTCTGCCCGAAAGAAGGGAGTTGGATGCTGCCCAACCATACTTGCAAAACCAGTAATGTCAGATAAATTTTATCATTCTTGCTAAAAAACCTATAGAAGAAAGTGAAGGATAATATCCTGCCTCCTGGAGCCACTCATTTTATAAATTTAATATAACTTTCTCTTCTGAAGTATTTCTTAATTTAAAAAAAATAGATTTTGAAGCAATTGTAATTTTGTGATTCTGTTCAATAAGTACTTTTGTACCATTATTGTTCAGAGGAAATGAACAGGACCCAATTGAAGGCACAATTTAGACAATCATTCCAAATGCACACCCAATTTCCAAGTTATTTCTTGCCTAGGAGTTGCCTTTGTCCTCAGATATTTTGTCCTCAGAAATTGGTCTTGCTACTTATTGCAACATGTGGACCTGTCTTAAGCTTATTGTTAACTGACATAAAATCCTCTTCAGAAACCTAGCAGTTGACTTCCATACATATTTCATGGGCTAGAATTTCCTTCTATGTCAGACTTGAACCAATGAGACAGGTTTCATGCAGTGGTGTCCAACAGACATTTGGATGTACAATGAGGTGTGATTTGGTTTCTTTTTTACATTAAAATGATGACATATAGGCCATCATTTTACCAGGTGGAGCACTGAACTTATTCCCCTGGAAAAGCACTAAATATCTACACCAACTCTATATTTACTTCCATCTATACCCAGACTTGAGAAGGAGCTAGAACTTGGATTTTCTCAAAAGGAAGCCTTACAATGAGCTCAAACCAAGGAAAAGATATTCTGCAGAAAATGGGCCCTTGTAAGTCATTTTTTCTATCCACAACCGACATCAATTCTGTCAACTTAATATGTCAGATCCCAAGTATTTCAGTAGTGTAAGAAAATAGTTACAGATCCAGTCGGTAACTCCTCTATAACTCACATGCTGCACTCAGGTAGTTAGCAGGTCTCCTGCCCCCTGCCTTTCCTGAGTGCTTTTGCAGGAGACCCGGCTGTCTGTTTCTTTGCTGTAAACTAGTCAGTTTAAAAGCAGTCCTAGGAATGGGACCCGTTCAGGAAAGAATGGATTTTATGCCCTGCTTATTGCCTTCCAAATGCCAGGAGCTTTTCAGAGTAATAGCAACTGGTGTAAAAAGAGAATTTGAAATAAAAGAAGCTTTTATCGCCCCAGAAAGAGGCTGCCCATAAACTTTCCACCTGCCTTAACCACTGGGGAGTGTGTGGATATCAACAATTTCTGGCCAACGAGAATTTACCTTTCCTATTAGCCTCATATCCTCCAGGATAATGTACATGATAAAAACAGAGCAGGAAAACAGGAGCAAACCTCTTTAATTGCAGTTGTCAAATGTATTCCAGCCTAGCACTCTATGCATTCTGTCATCAAGAGGACATTTTACTGCTGGTGCCAGTGCTTTACCCTTACGCAAAATCTTTCATCTTGGAATATCAAAGATTTCTACCAATACTAATTCATTAATTAAGCCTCCTGATGACTGTTCAGAGAAAGAGAGGAAAAAAAATGTATTCCAAAATGAAAGAGATTTAAAATTCAGGTTGTTTGAGTGGCAGCCTCCGTGAACAAGGGATGCCATCTGACTGGTGTCATTGTGACCTCCCACCAATCAGTCACCGCATCCAGAACAGACCTTTCTATAAAAATGCAAACACTTTTCAGGTGAATGTTTCATAGGTTTGTTTTTAGTTTCTAATGAACCTTCTTCGTGGCACTCGGTCACATCATTTGTCTCTAATTCTGTTGTCCCTTTGTTCTCGTTTTCTAATAGAATGTGAAACCTTGTGAACTTGCTGAGATATATCGGTTCACTTCAGAGTTGCTGCAGAAAACTGCGGTGCTAAAACCCCACCTCTAGGGAGAAGGAAATCTACCTTGGATCAGAGCCAGGTTTTCAAAAAACTATGCTCAAATGCAAAGCCAATGAACATGTTTGACTATTTTGGTCGTAATTAGTTAAAATGAAATTCAAAATAAGTCAAAATAAAACATTATCACCTCAAATCAATATCTAAATAAAAGAGACTGGAGAATATTTTCTATTCTTCCACCATGCACTAGGTACAATTTAAGTAGAGTCACAGCCAATCCAGAGCCAGCGTGCGGCTGTTTCTTAGGATTTTTTAAGTGCAGCTTAGGTTAATGCATGTCTTAAACTGCTTTGGAAGGAAGGCTGATGCTGTAGCATAAGGAAAAGGTACTAGAAATGTGTTTTGAGAATCCCATTGCCACCCTCCTAACGGGGAATCACGCATGTGAGTCTAATTCTTACAATTTCTGAATCTACTCAAATGCATTTGAGGGTTGCTAGTGTCATCACAGGTAATGTCAGAAAGAATTTAATTAACTGGCCATGCACATTCCCAAGAAGTACTTTGTAAACCCATGCTTAGAGACAACCAGCATGACTAAGCCACTCAACCAATACTAAATGCCTTTAAGGTACAAGCACTGGTTGGTAACACATTTGATTCTTCAGGGTTCTTAGAAATTAAAACCTGTGTCTAAAACACACATTTAAGATTTAATTATTTCTATTAATAATAAATCAATTGTCTAATTCTCTCCTCTCTCTCTCTTTCTCTGTCTTTCTGTCTGTCTTTCTCTCAGCACTCTGCCAACAATGTGGCAGAGTGATTAACAGTAGAGTAGGACAAGAAAGTGTGTGAATCTCAGCTTCACCCCATACTGCTTGTGTGACCTTGGAGGAAGTTACTTAACTTTTCTGACTTGGAAACTTTAGGAAAAAAGAAATTACCTAGAATCCAGCCAGAATTACATAAAACATAATTACATTATGCAAAACATATCCTTACATCAAAACATATCAAATGGCATATATATACTAAGGGACAAAAATATAAACAATGCCCAAGAAGCAACATTATATTTTTGATAATGAGCAGAATGGATAATTCAGAAAGAGTGCTGGAACTGCTCTCTCCCTGTGTAATTCTTTTGTAGTTCAGCATTTAATGCAAAGGTCAAATCATCCTGAAGTGAGAGAAGGCCTCATAAAGATATGGCAAGTTTTCTTCAAGGTGAAAAACCAAGTCTAATTCTCTTCAAGCCATGGTGATAGACAAACAATTTTTTTTTTAAATTTTGTTACCATTTATGAAGTATCTGTGGAATGGATTTTGTTTGCCTGATTCTTCATTAAGCATTTTTAGAGAAATTCAACAACAACAAAAAATCTCTTTTCTCAAACACTATGTCCTAGTTGGACTTCCAAAGTGTGTTTTCATGAAAAGCTCAGTTATGATACAAAACTGTGACTGATTAATCCCAAAGGGAATGGATTCTTTTGCTGTGGAAATTCAGAGGAAAGAGTAAAATGATGTGGACTAGTCTCACAAAAAATATGACGTAGAGGAAACACTTGGTATAAGCTATAAAAATCCAGTAAGATTGAGACAGAATCTGGAGGAAAACATGTCGGGTATGTAAACATGAGTAAATCACACAAACACAATCAGCGAACAAAGTGACCAAATGGATGTGTACTGTGAACAATGAGAGGAGGTTATGCTAGGCAGGACGGACGAGGAAAACACATTTTGGCTCCTTTGAACACTAGAGCAAGTCCAATCACCACATTCTGGTGAGGAGATTTGCAAGATTTATATGAGATAATTAGCAAAATAATCAAAGACAGTTTGGTTGCAAAATAATATGAGCTGATCATGTGGTATGTAGCTATTTAAAGACTAACAAAATTTGTGTTAAATTGACAGAGTTATGGTACCTTAATAGCACATAAGTAATAGGCTACTACATTAAAGCACTTCACTCAGTTCTAGATATCACATTTTAGTTACACATCAAATCCACTAGAAATGAATTCAGACAAGATGTTGAACTAGAAGCTAGTTTTATAATTAAGGAACTAGAAACTCTGTCTCATGAGGAATGGTTGAGGTACTTAGTACAAAAGAGTTTCCTTCCGTAGTTGGAGGGTTGCGTGTGGAGTACCCTGAGAGAGAGAGCAGGAGTGGGCTGTAGGAATCCACTGCACTTCAATTCTCAATAAGAAAGGACCTCAATTACCCAGAGCTACATAAATTGGGAGATGATGACAACCCCATCACTAGAAATATTACAGCAGAAACTAAATGACCACTAAATATATCTATATCATACAAGGACTTCATATTAGGCAGGGAATAGCACTGCATGAACCCAAAAGTCTTTCTAATAGTACAATGTTATTAATATTTTAATTCCATCCATCAAACTATGCTCAAGGAAGTGAAAGTTCTATACACAATTTTAATCAAGTGCTAAATTGTCCAGAAGATCTCCACAACAGATAATTGCTACAGGAAATACTAGGAGTCGCTCCATTAGAAATATTCTACTTGTCCTAGAGGACATTTTCCATGTTTTCTCCACTTGGAAAAGAAGACAATTTCTGAATTTGAACCCAAATCGACACAGCTAAGTTTTTATTATGCTATTAGCTACCTGTTTTCAAAGAAGATAGGAGTTTAAAAAATACAACTCTCTGGTTTCGCATTTTTGTGAAAATAAGACTACAGGATGGCGTTCTATGTCAGCTGTTTATAAATACAATGTTTCCTTTCATCCCTTATAAGACTTTTCCTAACCGTGGTTGGACTTAGCTTAACTCCAACGTCTTCACATTCAAATGGTTTTATTACCATTATTAAAAACAGAAACACCTATTTGTGAATTGGATAATCAAATAATGGTTATGTGCAGTAATAAAGCTATTGCATTAACATAGAGTCATTAATGAAAATGCAAATGACCCAGGGCTGCAAAGCTGTTTAATAAAGCAGCAGGATAAGCCCATCCAGTCTGGGATGTTTGAATTTTTATCATTGCACAGATTGGAATTTCCATCCATCCCTCATACATGGCTGCTGGAACCCAACTCTGCATTTTCTATTATGCTATCCTATAGGTTAAATTTCCCTGTCTCTATTTCCTCCACCTTTATCTTTCTTATGAAGTTGTTGGCTTATGTTCCTGTGAATTAAGTTGTGCTGGTTTTCTTCCAGCTCATATGGTGACTTATAGAAAGAAAACAGTTGAGTTATTTGCATGACCTTTTATATTCATTTTGCATGAAATGAAATCATGTGCTTTTCTTGTAAAAGATACTAATGCCACTCAGTAGTCTATAGGGTTAATTGTTATTTTAATGAGTATGACATGCAGCACTGGGTAAGAATATGATTTTAAAAGCTACAAGCTATAAAGGTCAGAATCAGTGGAGTGGCAAGTTTTTATGGCATATTTTTAGGAACCTGGTCCATTCTAAGCTCACAATCATATTATTCTTTGCCTAGTGCAGGCCATATGATTTGACAGCATACTAGAATTTTTTTATTGGAAAACATTGTGTCTTAAAATCTTTCCAAATAACTCTACATTCAACCATGGGATTATGTGGTTGAAATGAACCTCAGGTATAGACAGTATATCAAGGATTAACAGTATAAACTGATAAAGTTATAATTCAATGATAGAAGTTCAGATCAGATTTCATAAAATATCTACAGGGAGAATACTATTGGCTAACCATCACTGTCTGTGTGTTCATAATTGCAAATAGCCCTGAGTGCTACAAAGCCAGAGCACAGGGTCATGTCACAGGGAGTGACTGAGAAGCTACTCTGAAATGGGTGATCAGAGAAGCCTTCCCTGAAGAGAGGGCATTTGAACTAAAACTTGCACTGTACAGAGAAGCCAGAAAGCATATGCTCAGGCAAAGGGAATAGAACTGCAAAGCCTAAGAATGGAGCTAATGCATTTCCATTGGAAAAATGCAAAGAAAGCCAGGGAGAGTGGAGTATAATGGAAAAGATAGAGGGTTTTTCACCATGAAGCCTGAGAGATCCCCAGGGCAAGGAATATGGCATTGGATTTTAATCTAAGGGAAATAAGAAGTCATTGGTGAGGTTCAGGTGGGAAGTTACGTACTTCTGAAAAGTATGAAGACTGGATGGAAAGTTGGCAAGATTAGAGACCTTGAGACAAGTTAGAATAGCCTTGAAGTCACCCAGCTGAGAGGTGAATAATGAATGATAGTAGCTGCATTGGTCATCAGTGGAGGTGAAGAGAAGTAAACAGATCCAGGGTTAATTTTGTTGGTAGATCAGAAAAATGGTACATTCAGTGTCAGAATCAACACAGAGCTGCAGCCCTTGCAAAATGAAAGTCAGTGTCTTTGTCAGTCTTTCAACTTCTTTGATGTCTTGCACAAACTTCTCAGAGAGAAGATATGACCAAGAATCAACATTTTCCCCTGTGTCTTCAAACAGAATATAAGCAGAATTATTCCAAAGGGATAGATATTTTATTCCAAGAATGAGTTTACTTTGGGAATCTGTTTCCATAGGACCCATGCTCTTAAATGTTTCACTTCCATAATTTTTGAATTAACAATTGGTGAACTTAATGATTTCTGGGATTTATACTTGAAGATCTCTGGGGAGATGAGTTTTGTGGAAACTAATCTAGAAACTAACATACGTTCTGCAGTAACTAACAGAATATAAAAATAAGGGATGGTGTAGCCATTGCTGACAGGAGGAAAAAGGGACCTTTAGTGAGGACACCTTCCTTCATTTGCTACAGACCAGGAGTTAGGAGGAGTAACCTGGATTTGCTCAGTAATCAAAAGGGATTTAGATTTGAAATCGGACTAAAATATGCCATAACTATAAAAAAAACTGACTGAGACTGAGGGAATTGGTACAGAATTCCTGGCTGCTTATCGTGTGAAGATAATTTCATCTGGTTTTAGGCAAGAAAAGGGAAGATCAGTCTCTGCTTTCGTGATTTGCCAGTCTTTCTTCTGAACAACTCGCTTAGCCATTGTCTGGTTACAGGAGTCTGAAATGTGTGAAAAGTTAGCCCACTGCTGGTTTTTCCTAGATAGTGACGTTATCTTCTCCACACAGGAGGCCGTCGCGGGCTTCTAATAGAGCCTTGTGGATGGTGGAGATAGAAGGCTATTGGGCCAAGAACCTTGGTTCTTTTAATTCTTTCCTTTTACAAATGATTAAAGATACGTTTTCTTTTTCTTTAAGAGACAGAACACAGAGAATTTCTAATACATACATCTGACATTTTTCCTTGTGGCTTTCTTTTTCTTTCTTTCCTTCTTTCTTTCTTTCTTTCTTTTTATTTTTCTGTTTGCTCATTTCCCCCCTAAATCCTTAGCATCTTGTGTTATACTTCTGTACTTCCCATATCAATAGTACTACAAATAATACCACTTTCAAATCATGGAATACCAAACTTCTCCGAGAGATAAACAATATGAAATGAGATTACATAGGGGCCCAATGCAATTTTTATTCAAAGACTAGTGGGGATGCAGAGAAGTTCTTCTTCCTCCCAGCACTAAGGGGAAGAAGAACTTTTGTGCATCCTCATTGGTCTTTTGTCTCTTACCTAAAATTTGGAGAAAGAATAAACATCTTCCAGGGAAAATGTCAGAACCGAACATGTGAACCAGCTCAATTGACACTACCTGCGATAAGCTGCTATACAGTAAATAGCCTTGTTAGACCAGCTGCTGAGGCTTTCCTCTTGCCCCTATTGTCACTCAAACTTATGCCTAAATCCTCTAACAATGTTTCTTTGGCTTTTGAGTAAGGACCTGTTATTAGGAACATATGATGTAGTCCAGCACATGGTCTCTGCTTCATCAGTAGAGTTTCTGAAAATACTACCCTCAACCAAATGGTTAGGAATTTTAGGGGTCATATATAGGCTTAAGCTGAAAAGTAAAGGAATAGCACAAGTCTAAATAAAATTGACCAACTGCTAAGAGTGCAGGAGAGAAAGGTTATTATTTGGAAGAGTGGGGACTGGCCACCTGCTAAGAAGCAGAATGAATGGCCTCTGTCTCTTTGGATGCTGGTGTACTCAACCTTATAGAGACATTTTCTCCTGCTATTTCTAGATATCATCCCTTTCACAGAGATGGCTTAGCACAAACTACTTTATCTGACCTTTGGAAGTGCCAGTGTGTGAACCAGAAAAATCCAGTGACTTCTGGAATGAGTCTTGCTTAGTCAGTCAAGGCACATGCAGGAACAAATTGGTCATGAGTGAAATGTTGAATGAGATGCCAACACACACATATACATATATACATACTCACACAGATACAGAGTCATATGCAGATGCATATCCACATGCACATGCAAAAGGTGCTCTGCATCTAGAGCCCCTACTGAGAGCCGAGGGTCTAAAACAGGGACACGGGCAGGGAATAGAAATAGTGGAATGTCATTAATCCCAACATAGTCAAGTTGGCCTCACAGAGTTCAGCAGGATTATTGTGACAATATCCAAACTGAGATCTGAACTGGCTTCTTTAATAGTTTGTTTTTTTCCTGTGGAAATTTGCCACGAAGTGTGAGTTTGTAACAGACGGTTCAAGCCTTTGCAGGCATCGTGACACTGCAATGTTTATTTGAGATTTCTCAACATCAGTGTGGCTGTATTTGCCTCAGTTCACAGGCTCTCAAGTGCCTTTTTCTGGAAATAAAGTTACGTTAAGGGAGTGAGGAGGGGCCTGAGAGGAGACAGACTCTCCTGATCCTCAGAGTTTGGTTAGCTTTCCCTTCTGCTTTCTTGTAGTCTCCAGTGCCCTCTCGTATCATAGCACCAACCTCAAAATACTGTACTGTGTATCTCTCTCAATAGTCTGGGGCTACTGGAAGGCAAGGATTTTGTCATCTTTTCTATTTAGTAATGTTTGCACACTGCCTGGTGCATAGTAGGGCCTCAATAATTTCTAAATCAATGACATATCGTAGATGCCCTCTGATACTTTAATTAAATCTGGTTTTTAGTCTTTTTTTTTTTTATTTCAGCATATTATGGGGGTACGGATGTTGACGTTACCTATGTTGCCCTCCCCCGCCCCAAGTCCGAGCTTCAAACTTGTCCATCCCTCGGATGGTGCACATTGCACTCTTTGTGTACGCATAGACCCGTCCCCTCCTCCCCCCTCCCCCCTACCTGACATCCAACAGATGTTATTCTTATATGTGCACTTATGTGTTGATCAGTTAATACCAATTTGATGGTGAGTACATGTGATGCTTGTTTTTCCATTCTTGGGATACTTCACTTAGTAGAATGCATTCCAGCTCTACCCAGGAGTATACAAGAGGTGCTATATCACCATCGTTTCTTAAAGCTGTATAGTACTCCATGTGTACATATACCACATTTTATTAATCCACTCATGTATTGATGGACACTTGAGTTGTTTCCACATCTTTGCAATTGTGAATTGTGCTGCTATAAACGTTCAGGCACAGGTGCCTTTTTTATAGAGTGCCTTTTGTTCTTTTGGGTAGATGCCCAGTGATGGGATTGCTGGATCAAATGGCAATTCTACTTGTATCTCTTTAAGGTATCTCCATATTGCTTTCCACAGAGGTTGCACTAGTTTGCAGTCCCACCAGCAGTGTATGAGTGTTCCTATCTCTCTGCATCCATGACAACATTTATTGTTTTGGGACTTTTTGATAAAGGCCAGTCTTCCTGGAGATAAGTGCTATCTCATTGTGGTTTCAATTTGCATTTCCCTGATGATTAGAGATGTTGAGCATTTTTTCATATGTTTTTTGACCATTATTCTGTCTTCTTTTGAAAAGTTTCTGTTCATGTCCTTTGCCCACTTTTTGATAGGGTTGTTTGATTTTTTCTTGCTGATTTTCCTGAGTTCTGAGTAGATTCTAGTTATCAGCTCTTTATCGGATTTGCAGCATGCAAAAATTTTCTCCCATTCTGTAGGTCGTCTGTTTGCTCTTGTGACAGTTTCTTTGGCTATGCAGAATCTTTTTAATTTGATCAGGTCCCATTTGTTTATTTTGGTCGTTGCTGTGATTGCCTTTGGGGTCTTCTTCATAAATTCTTTGCCTAGGCCAATGTCTAGAAGAGTATTTCCAACATTTTCCTCCAGAATTCTAACAGTTTCAATCCTTAGGTTTAAATCTGTTACCCATCGTGAGTTGATTTTTGTGAGAGGTGAAAGGTGTGGATCCTGATTCAGTCTTCTACATGTGGCTATCCAGTTTTCCCAGCACCATTTATTGAATAAGGATTCTTTTCCCCAGTGTATGTTTTTGTCTGCTTTGTCAAATATTAGATGGCTATATGAGGATGGTTTTATATCTGGGTTCTCAGTTCTGTTCCAGGTTTTGAGTCTTAAATGTGAATTCCTTTATTCACCAAAAAATTATTAACACTCACCACTTATGGTTAGTGATTCTGAAGGGAGTAATTATAAGAAAAGAAAAACCAAACAATGGCTCTTAAAAGGTTTATTTATAAAGACCGTGTGTGTATGACAATGGAAAGATAGTTTAAGATGGAGTTTAAATAATTGCTAAGATTTTATGAATTTCATGCTGTAATAGAACAGTGTAAAGCAATTTAATTTATGTTGATTTGAATAATATAGTGTATTGTCTAGATTCTGATTTTGATCATCATCCCCAAAAGAGGGGCAGGTTCTTATGACATCTTTGTTTCTGATAATAGAATTTCATTATTTCAATATGGGATAGGAGCCAAGTAGAATAGATTTAAAACTGACTTGGACTTTTTAAAAGAAGCTACATGGTCATAGATTGTTTGTTTGTGTTTTTCCATTTTATGCATCTTGCTTATCCCTGGTCCCTGCGGGCAGCCAGAATAAAAGGTCAGGTTACTGTCAACTGTAAGAAAGACTGTTTCAGAATGTTTCCAGCTGAGATCTCCCAGGAGGTGTCACACCTTGACACTTGGAGTCAGAACTTAGGGAGATGCCTTTAAAATTCATATGTAAATATGCCATGGAGGTGTTAGGCTATGTAAGTATGCACAGGGTATGTATGTGACAGCATATACATGTGTGCATGTGTGTTGTGTGTATGATTGCATGTGTTGTGTATGCATGTGTGGGTTGTATATTAGTGTGTGCTGCATGGCTGTTCGTGTACACCATTGTGTGTGTTCTATGTGTGCATTGCATGTATGTGTGTTGTGTTTTATTATATATACGTAAATATAGTGTTATGGAGATAATTCTGCATTTTTTCCATACACACACACACACACACACACACACACACACACACACATACTCGGGAAATAAAAGAGAAATGTGCCATTATCTGTGGAAAATACAGCCTCATATTAAACAGATTAAAAACAACCTTCCTTAGGCTGTCACAGAAAATGTTGAAGGGTTTTCAAAAAGGGAAGGAAATCTCTCGGGCCACCATATCTATATTTGCATTGCTTGTTTCAGAATGAAAACAAAAAAATAAAAAAATAAAAATCCACGCCACACGCTTCTGACACCAAGTCATATTTTGAAAAGTGCTGGTTGGTAGCACCTCCGTGATGTGCCTGCCTGTGACATTTTAAAATCACAAATTGCTGCTAGGAAACACTCTTTCTTTTCATATTTACACTTAAAAAACCTTTTCTTCTTAATGGTTAATTAGGTCACTAATCAAAAGAAGCTCTTAAGAGGAAAATGAAATGTTGACATTTTGCAATTATTTGCTACTGTGAATAATACATAAACATACTACTTATGGAGAAAGTGGCTTTCAACCCCTTTTTGTTCTATGAAAGCTCATGCTGACAGCAGAATCCCTGTGCCTCAGGTCACCGACTGTCACACTACCTCCTTTTTGCTTGTATTTACTTCGGGTCACTTATGTGTCATTATCCTATGATTTTCCGAAGTGCACATTCAGTTGTTAAGTGTGTGTGTGTGTGTGTGTGTGAAGTATATTGTTCTTGTCTACTTCCAGTTACATCATTAGTGTTAACACACTAGCACATCATTACTTACTTGAAGAAGAAACTCCTTTAGAAATCAGTTTAACCAGAAATAGATAATATTCTAATAATTTAATCCTGCAGCAAGCACATTCTGAGTTCTTTAGTATTAGGATTGTGAAAAGTACAAGTCATGTGATGATGACTAGGACACAGTGTCTGCCCTTTAGGAGCTGGTAGAAAGATGACATGTAAGTACCCAGCCACATTCAGGGATTATTGGACAAGCATACAATGGGATATTATTCACCCTCAAAAGAGAAGAAACTCCTGCAATATGTAACGACCTGGATGACTCTTGAAGACACTATGCTAAGTGAAATGAACCAATCACAGAAAGACAAACACCGCATGATTCCACTTAAAGGAAATATCTAAAATAGCCAACCTCAGAAAATCAGAGAGTAGAATGGTGGTAACCAGGGGCTGGGGGCAGGGGAAATGGAAATTTGCTCATCGATGGTCATAAATTTCAAATATCCAAGATGAATAAGTTCTAGAGATCTACTGTACAACATTCTTCCTATAGTTAACAATACTATATTGTACATTAAATTTTGTTAAGAGGGTAGATTGCATGTTAAGTGTTCTTACTATAATAAAACAGAATTTTAAAATGTTTGATGTCTCATTTAGTTTTGCCTCTGTACTTCAAATGATCTTTTCTTCTATCTCACTTCAATCATCTAATCCCATTGTCAAAACCACTGTCAATAACCTTAAAATCGCCAAAACCTCCAACATCTCAATTTCAAGCATTCTTTTCTCTAAACCCAAACTTCTATCATTGCTGTTCTTTCATCCCCATGGCTTAGCCCCAGTATATTGTAAATCCAGCACCCTTCATCCTATCTCTACCATCACCCACCTGGATCCGTCCACCATCATATTTATCATGGATTGCTAAGTAGTCTTCTGTCTGGCTTCTTGCCTCCAACTTTGTTCCCTTGTTTTAATGGTCTTTTAAAAAATCTAAATTAGGTCATTCTAATCACTTCAATAAGTGGTTGTAGAAGGAAAGAATAAACTCCTTAAATCTATCCACTTGTGTTGTTTTCATTGTCCTCACCCTAGTATGGTCTAAGATCATCAGAAAACATGGTGCTGGGACTACTGCCTCCTAGTAATTGTGTTAGTTTCCTAGAGCTGCCATAATAAAATGTCATAAATGAAGTGGCTTATAACAAGAGAAATTTATTCTATCATAGTTTTGGAGGCTAGAAGTCTAAAATCTAGGTGTTAGCAGGGTATGTGCTCTCAGAAGGCTGTAGGAAAAAACCCTTCCTTTCTTCTTTGTAGCTTCTGGTGGATGCCATAAATCCTTGATATGTCTTGGTTGTGTCTTTCTATCTCCAAACTCTACCACCTTTATTAAATGATCTTTTCCTCTGAGTGTCTGTCTCTCCTTTCTTCTTCTATAAAACACTAGACATTACATTTCGGGTCTCATCCTAATCTAGTATGACTTCATCTTAACTAAATTAATTTTATCTGTAAAGACTCTGTTTCTAAATAAGATCACATTATGAAGTCCCAGGTGGACATGAATTTTGGGGGCAGAGGACTATTCAGCCCACAATGGTAGTGATTGAGTCCTAAGGAAAACACAATATATTCGCAAATGTGAGCTCATTCAAACTCTCAAAGACTTGGTATTGACATCTTCAAAAGGTTTGTTGCACTTGCCATGTCTTCCTCACTAAGTGGACTTGAACATTGAGATGAACATTTTGATGGAAAATGGTAGCATGCTACAAGAGTCAATACACTTATGTCGCTTTTCTTACATAGAAAGTATGTTAAGATATATAATTTTTGAAGTTTATTTTATATGTACAAATAAAAAATGAAACATGATATTCCTGCACATAAAATTTAGATTAAAATTCATTATCTTGAATTATGCATGTCAATTACTAGCATATTTTCAAATATGTTTTAAGTGTCGGTGTTTTACATAATTGGAAAGGTTTTGATGATTATCTGTTAGACTCTGACATTTTAGAGATTGGACAATTGAGCCAGGAGAAATTAAATTACATGTCTAAGTTTGTCCAGTCCATTGGCTAAAGAATGACAGCCTAGTTTCTTCCTACTCCTTAGTGAAATGAGCAGCTAATATAAGATGTCAAATGATCTGAGAAGCTTGTAACCCTAAGTCTCTCCTCCTTGCAGACATTCTTCTGCAAGTGGTGTCTTAATATCAGAAGGAGGAGGAAGATAGACACTGGCATTAAAAAGCCTGATTTGAATGCAGCTGAGATATTGACTAGTCATTTGGTACTGCTCCTGTTTCTTAATCTCTCTCAGATTTGGTTTCCTCAGCTCTAAATGAGAACTACAATATTTATTCATAGAAGTAATGTGAATATTATTTGCTTAACATGAATAAATCACATAAATTATGGTCCATTCCAGTTTTATTAACTATACATACATACAGTAAAGGATATTAGCTGTATATACATACATACATACACACATACTCACACAGCACATGGCATATTATGGCAAAAAGTCACACTCAATAAAGGATATATGATAACGATGAAGATGATGATGATGATGATGATGCTAAGACCAAAATAATAGACAAATGATAGTTCTTTGGGGAAGCAATTATAGCACACTTTGCTCAAAGGATTAATAGAAAGCCATGTAATCTGACCCTGCTAGGTTCTTTGCTTATGTCATTTTACAACATTCTCTCAACAACACTGGAAAATAAAAAGACCCCAGTTGTATGGATGAGAAAATGAAGGCTCAAAACATTTAAGTAAGTTGCCCAAAGCCATCAACTTAATATAAGCTAAAGATGGATTTCAAATAGATATCTGCTTCAAGGCAAAGGTTAGGCTCTGTCTCGGAGCTGATAGGCACAGGCTGTGAAATATGTAGGAATGCAGAAACTAGAAGAGGGTATTAGTCAGAGCAGTTATTTAAAAAGTCCTTCCGACGCCCAGGCACTGATGGACGAGCCAGTAAATGCATGCTTATGCACCTGGCAGTTTCCGCACACCTTCCAAGCTTAGATGCTGCCTCCGTACTTCCCCTTGGGATGACTGCTTGATTAATGAGCTCCCATTCATAAAGCCTTCTGACAAGGAATGTGCGCCATGGCTGTAAGTGGTAAGTCATATTACTGTTTGGATTGGCATTGAGACATGCCGGCAAAATCTCTACCCCTGTGGCTAGGGAAATGGAGGGATAATGTAATCAAATCTTTGGATTCATACTCTGCAAGTCTGTAGGCTTATTGTAGGGGGCCACTTCGAGTAGAAGTTAGCTGGATTCCTGGTTGAATGTTATGTGTTCCAGTTCCCTATGTTTATTAAGTATTTTCAAGATTATATCTTAACCTAATCCTTTCCGAGCCTTTGGAATTTATTCTAGTTTAGCTCATAGATAGAGAAAACACAGCAGAAGTTAAAGAAAAGCCTGGTGTATTGGTTTCCCCTGTTTTTTTTTTTTTTTTTTTTTTTAGGGCCGAATTTAGGTAGGAATAATAAATTTAAAAATATCTTTGAGAGATATAAAGAAAAACATAAAAAAATTAGGCATAATTTCTAGTGTGTGAACCTCAGCAAAGAGTTTACAAAGGAAAATTGTGTACTTGCTAGGCCCTGGGCTATCTCAAGATATATAACTGAGTATTTGCCTATGTTTTTGTTTGCCTGTCTATTTGTCTGAAATCTTTAAGAGTGTATAAGATAATGGATTGATTTAAAAAGTGATTGAGTCAATAGTTTTTATTTTTTGTAGAGTGCTAAACAACATGTCTGATTTAAAAACAAAACAAAACAAAACTTCATTTTAAAGTGCAATAGACACAGACCAAATCAAAGTGGACTTATTTGTCCCCTCCAGGTTTATGCTTCTATGAATCAATAGTTTTAAATATGTAGGAGTTTTTCAATAACCCTCAGATGTATGTACAACATAGAAGTTTCCAAAGAAATAGACACACTTTTGTAAAATGTAGTATGCTAGCTTGTAAGGCCAATCTTAAAACTTGTTTATTCATTTATTCATTCATTTGTTCATTCAATTAACAAATGTTTTTGGAAAAACTATTATATATGGGAGGTGGTGGTAGAACTAGCAGGTCTGTAAGATATACAAAACCACAGAAGACTCAGCCTTGAAGAGAAGAGTTTCTTTAGAGCCGTATGGTGATGTACAGGCATGTTCTCTTGTATTTGTCTCACAAGCTGCAAATAACAGGTGCCACATGAATAGGGATCATTAAACATACACTTAAAGAAGTTTAAAGGATTCATTAAACGACATAGTGGTTTGATATTTTAGTCTTCATGACTCCTGTGTACCACCTGTCTCAGTGTCTGAAATGCCACCATGAGCAAATTGTTACTTCTTTAATCTTAAAGAGGATCTGGCTTATAAAATAATTTTCAGTTAAGGGCAAATACATTCTTGACAAAATAGAATAAGCAAGGGCTAGGCTCCCTTTACCACGCCGAACCCTGGAGACAAACACAAAAACACATATACATTATCTCTGAGAATATATTTAAAGACTTTTCAAAAATACACAATACTTAGTAACTACAAAAGGAAGACAAGTCTATCATAGTGGAGCAGCCTGTTGGACAGCTCCTTAATCAAGTGATCAAAGTGAGCATCAGCAGTAACAGGGCAAACCCCTAGTGTGCACACGTTCAAGGATGCAATGGGAAGTGTCCAACAGGTGTCTCTATCTGTGATAGTCCTGGCTAGGATGCACAACCCAAATCTAATTGCAAAGAAACATCAGAAAAAAAAACAAAAAAAAAAACAAATTGATGGTCATTCTACACAATAACCTGACTGTAATCATTAAAAGTGTCAAAAGGTATTGAAAGTCAAGAACAGGCTTTCATGGAGCCATTTCAGATTAAATGTGACCAAAGAGACATGGCAGCTAAATGAAGCAAGAGATTCCTTAAAGGACATTTCTGGGACAATTGTGGGCACTTGATTAGGATCTGGGGATAAAATGGTAGGTAGTAACATAGCAGTGTTAATTTTCCAGCTTTGATGGTTGTATAATATTAAATGTTATGTGGGACAAGCCCTGGCAAACTTTTTCTGTAAAGATCCAGGTAGTACATATTTTAGGCTTTGCAGACCACACAGCCTGGGTCATAACTGTTTAACTCTGCCACTGTGGCACGGAAGCAGTCATGTACGATATGTAAACAAATAAATGTGGCAGTGTTCCAATAAAATTTTGTTCACAAAAACAGGCAGCAGGTGAGGTTCAGTCTGTGAGCCATAGCTGACTGACTCCTGATAATGAAAAATGCTTTTTTTCATGGGACATATACACTAAAGTTACCAGGAGTGTTGGAGCATCATACAAAAAAAAAAAAAAAAAAAATGTTATCAAGTGGTTCAGGAAAAGAAAAGATGTTGCATTGTGCCTGTAATAATTTGAGACTGTTTCAAAACAAAAATTCTTATATACAAAAAAAGTGCTGTATCTCAAACATTCATAAATATGGCAAGCATTAGAAAATGTAGGTGTATCCAATGATTTAACATGTAGCTCTAGTGAAACTGTAACACTAACATCAAAGTTGACAAAAAGTAGTTTAGAGAAAATTGTTTTATGTAGCTGAAAGTGGAAAACTGCAATATTTCTAAATAAACACATTTTAAAATATGCAACATTAAATAAGCATATAATACTAAGTTTTAATCAATTAAACAGTTTTAAATAAACATTTGATTATTTCAACAACATCCCTAAAATATTACATTCAATTATTCAAATGGGGCGTGAAGTTTTGCTTGTTTGTTTTTTTTTTTCAATTGTGAAAACAAGGGATCTTAATCAAATTCAGGTTTGTATAGCAGCAGTGTATATGGTCTTTCCCACTTTCCTTTCTGTAGCATTTAGCTCTCACACTGAGACAATCTCGAAGTAGCAGAAAAGTCAAGCTTAGTGGATCTGAGCAACTTGCCTAATTACTGTGAGTTTCAGTTTCCTCAGCTGTAAAATTTAATTATAATGTGTATGTAAGCTAAATGGTCATTTTTTTTCTAGCACCTAACATATTCTCAATTAATATTAACTTCCTTCTATATCTTTCTCATACTATTTACACTCAATTCTGTGCTTTCTATCAGCATCAATACAAATTCTATACATTTTTTTTTTTTTTTTTTTTTTTTTTTTTTTTTTTTGAGACAGAGTCTCACTCTGTTGCCCAGAGTAGAGTGCCGTGGCATCAGCCTAGCTCACAGCAACCTCAAACTCCTGGGCTCAAGCGATCCTCCTGCCTCAGCCTCCCGAGTAGCTGGGACTACAGGCATGCGCCACCATGCCCGGCTCATTTTTTCTGTATAGATTTTTAGTTGTCCAAATAATTTCTTTCTGTTTTTAGTAGAGACGGGGTCTCACTGTTGCTCAGGCTGGTTTCGAACTCCTGACCTTGAGCGATCCACCCGCCTCGGCCTCCCAGAGTGCTAGGATTACAGGCGTGAGCTACCGCGCCCGGCTATACATTTTTTTCTTTTTCTTTTTTTTCAAATTCTATACATTTTTGAGGGAAGGAATTTTTTGTTTTTCTTCCCAGCAGCCCAAATGGTACAAAGTATAGAGCTAATGTCAAAGTGGCCAATTAGCAAACTTTTGGTGACAGAGTGACCTGGTGAATATCTCTCAAAATTTTATTTTATTGGCTCATTCTATATGTGTTCCCCTTTTTTTGTTGTTATAATTATCCCATCTTGAGTATTTCACCACTTAGGGAAAGTACCAGGAAGGCAGAATATATTTATGTTACTTTAATAAATTAACTTTATTTTCTTTCTATTATGTCTTAGGCCTTGAAGCATAGCGCAATAATAGAGACACAATCTCTTCTCAGGAATGTGTCTTTGCCAAAATTCATACCAGCCAGCCTACAGCACCACACGCACAATACTTCTTAACATATAGCTATTTCACATTAAAATAAAACACAGTTAAGTGTTATAAACGGAGATGCAGACTCAGACACAGACATACACTGACACAAACACAGATACACACAGACTGCCACACATGGAGTAGAAAATGCCATGCCAATTCTATAAATGAGGTAACCTACTATCTTACAGTTAAACCATAATTGAGTTCTTAATTCTGTTCCTTACTGCAGAACATTGTCTATTACTTTTATTGAAATAACTGGGCTTCTTCTATTGGGAAGATTTTCTTAAAAAAGAACCCAGTTGATCATTCAAATTTATAAAGGGACATTAGCAATGGCCTTCAACAGCCACGAAGATTGATTGGCATTTTCATTAAAATTATTACCTTCTAAGGAATCTTTATGAAGTACTGATGGCATTTCCCAGTGTGAGTGCCCAAAATTAAAGCACCATTTAAAAAACTAATTTAGCAAATCTTCTGTCTAATTGTATATCTATTGTGTGGTGAGATATGGAGGTTCAATGAGTTCTGTATGGAAGCTATAGCTAGCTTCAAAGACTGTGCATGCCAACAGGGAAGTAAGACATATGCAAGTGACAAACACAAAAGCAATTACAACACAAAGTAATAAGTGGTCAAGGTCTTAAGAATGTCACAGAACAGAAAAGTGGGCAGGAGTGTGCAAAGAAATCACATGGTGGGAGAGACAGCAAGAGTCTAAAAAGCCGAACTCACTTTTCTATCAACATGCTCTTGGTAAATTAATCCAGTTCTGTGAGAGCAAGAACTCTCTCACTCCCATGGGAGGGCATTAATCTATTCATGAAGGCTCTGCTCCCATGACTCAAACACACAATTCGATGGTAACCATTGGCAGACAACCATGTTAACGTTGGAAAAGTCACTCAACATCTCCAAGATTATGTCACTAAATGCCAAACAAGGATTTTCCCCAGCTCCAATATTCTACAAACCTGTATATTTATTTCTAAGTGAGTCCGCTGTCTTTTTCTATTTTGTTTTCAGTTCAGTTTTAAGGAAAATCGAATCCAGGAATTTAGTTAGAGCAAAGGACTGAGACTTAAGGGAGAGGAAGTTTGAAAATGGATTTTTTTCCCCTAAATACAAATTATAAAATTGTGGGTCACAGAAAAAAATTAGTTTCCACTCCACTTCTCTCAAGCGCGTGAAAGCACTCACCACCAGAACGGTTGCCACAGCTTGGCAGTAGCAGCTGCCCTGGGAAAAAAAAAAAAAAAAAATTAAAGAAATGAGTCATTCTTAATGATTTTTTTTTTTTTTTTTTTTGCTATGAAATACTCAAAATATAGCTAGACAGGCCCTGACCAAGAAGTATTTCCTTGGTTGGAAAGTTTTCAGTGGCCTAGAAAAAGAAACATTTGAAACTCAATGAATATCAGTTAACTAAATTAATAAAAAAAGTTCTCATCTAATGTTAAATACTAGTTAGCGAACAACTAAACGCACACACATGCACAGTTCATATATTGAATGCTCCATAAATGCAAGGTGCTGGGGGTACTATTAAGAGCTCTGAGATAACTCCTTCTTTCAACAATTTTATAATCTAGGTGAAAAGAGGGAACCGCATGCATAGAGGTTTTGAATTAGATAACAGGGCCATGACCTCTTTCCTCCTCACGTGGCTTGATTGTGCAAGCTCTGGTCTTCCAGCTAGAAGTTTTGACGGTGAAACTCCTTGTTGTTAATGTAAAAAACTCAAACTTCAGCACTTAAAATTCTCCCATATGGTTCCAGCTCATTGTTCCTGTCCTCGAATAGTGACTGAGGCAATCTGATTGTTTCCAGATTATTTGAGGTAACAATTAGACTCTGTTATTCAACACACACCACATTGCCCACCAACTCCAAACACCAAAATGCCCCAAAGATGCTTTTGTGCACTCTCCCTATTCAATCCTAGGCATGTCTTTAAAGCAAATGAAACAATTAAATTTTTAACAAAGCACAGATATTCACCAGCTCTTACTCCTCCAGAATTCTAACCACAATCCATTCTTGAGGGAAATGTCGATTTCTATAGATCTGAGCTAAATAGATAATTGTTGAATTTCTACATAAATATTTTTATAAAATTTAGTGACATGATGATTTTCTACCTTTATAGCAGTCTATAAAACCACACTTAAGAAAATATTGAAAATACATGCAAAAAGGAAAGTGTTTGATTAACTCTATAAGATTAAAACAATGTTTTTGTTTTAAACTTGTTTTACATTAAGTGTTTAAATAAAATATGTTGCACTGGATATAATGTATTACCAACTCAATATCATATTGTTTTTCTCTGTAAAGTTAAGGTTTCTGATAGAAAAAAAAAGTATATTTTAAAAATGCTGGTATTACAAACTGATACGAGCAAAAGCAAATAACCAAAAAAGCAAAAAATAAAATGTGCTTAAAATACATATGGAGGAAACCTCATTAATGTGGACCTAACATACTTTAAACATATATAGACACTAACTAGGTTTAAATTGATCATTGCAATGTCTAACTACAATGCCTTATACGTTGGAATGCAGTTAAAATAAAATTGCTACAGTGGACAGAAAATAGGTGCTGCCTCAAAAGTTAATTTTTTCAAGTACAGTTGACCCTTGAAAAACATGGGGGTTAGGTACATCGATGCCACCGCAGAGTAGAAAAGTAGTGTGTAACTTTTGACTCCCCCAAAACATAGCTATCTTGACTCGGTTTTGAGGCTCTGGCAAGAAGACAGTCAGTTCCCCCTTTTGAACAGCCTATTAAGTCCACATCCCAACCACCTCTCATGTCAGGGGCTGACTCTAAACACTGACCTAGTCATTCCAGGGCCAGGAACCAGACAACCAGGGACAGTCTATACGCCCCAGAGCCTGCTGAAATTATTGAAATCAGCCAATTCTAAGCCTACTTACTCTGCCAACTGTGTTCCTTCCCATGGGAACCACGGCAAAGGTTCTTGCCCACAGTTCCTCCTCTCCTTCTGCCCTGGGACCGTCCCCAGTGCTTGCTCACACGACCCTGCACGGTATGGCTGTGCTCTCCGCAGGGAACTGTGACCGACAAAATTATAAAACTCTTTCTGGTCTCTCTTGATCTGCATCTGGCCTCAACCATACCTGACCCAAGGTACTATGGTGAAAACAAGTTTCTCATGCGCTTTCACACTCACCATCAGAGCCCATTTCCATGTGCGTCTGAGGCTGGGAAGTTGGGTCAGTAGCCTTTTTGGTGGGTTTCAGTGCAGCTTCTAAACGATTACTTCTTTTTTTATAAAAATTCTTTCTCTTTTGAAGCTCTTGCCATGAGTTGAGCATCTTCCACCCCACCTTATTTGTTCAAGATTTTGGATCCAGTT
>RJWJ010012538.1:0-41850 GCA_004363605.1 Indri indri | reverse complement strand
TTTGAGTCTCACATTAAAAATACACTACAGTTACAAACATAATAAAATAAACATTAAAATGGAATAAAATATTTAAAAGTGCAGCAAATTGGCATCAATAAACCAATGTGGAGAAACTTATCTCCTCTAGACTGCTGAGAAGGACACCAATCCTGTAATCACATTTGGTGATTCCTTATTTCAAAGGAAGTCGCTTCTGTTTAACTGGTTCCTGCTTTTGTAAGCTTCTGTTTTCTTGACTATTATTGGTCATTCTGTCATTTCGAGAGATGAATGGAAATATTTCTGGACTTTAAAATATCTGAATGGAAAGCTGGCTCCTCAAACAAAATCACATTAGTAAATGTACTTAACAATCTTTTAATAGCTAAATTGGATGACTCTATGTCTGGCTTTATTTGACTAGATCCAATTTAATTGCTGCCTTCAGCATAATTAATCAGATAATGCACTTTAGTGAATGCCATCATTTCATGTCTTGATTATAGTGCTAAGGAGACTAATCTTGGTGTCTTGGGTCTTGCTTGTCATTCACATGACCATCTAATTTTACGTTATTTTATTTTAGATCAAAAATGCTGGGAAAAGTGCTCTATAAATGGATATCTGTCAAGTTTGAGTTGAGAAATCAGATAATGTTTGGTATTTTCTACTCTTCACCAAAAGGAAAAAAAAATTAATTATTAAATGTCAAGAAAAAAAAACAAAGATCCCCAGAGGAAAAAAATAGCATATTTGGGTTGTCTCTAAAAAATCATAGATAAATAGTTTTGCAATGGAAAATTAAAATTAAAGATACTTCAAAATTGTGAAGATATCAGTATATAACATTGTCTAATGGTATTTATTTCTATAATTTCAGATTTAAATAAAACAGAAAAAAAAGTTCACCAACAAGCTAATTCAACCATCCAAACTTAGATAACTTCTTATTCTTTCCCCAATAAAACCCTAACCTTTCCTTTGTTCTCTGGGCATATCAGAGGCCGTTCTGGTCTGCATGTATGTCACAAATTGCAATTCTATTCTTTGTATGCTCCCAAATAAAAACTTTTTCATGGAGATTCATCTCTATATGTTTTTATTCCAAGTTGACAGGGATTTCACATTTTTATCTCTGAATCTTCATTTTTTTACTCAACCTTGAGTGTCAGGTTATCAGTATATTTCCTGAATTCTCTGGACATATGAAAATTTGGAATTATCCACCCATTTAATTACTAAATAAACTAATTAATTATTAATTAAGCACCCACGTAATTACTAAACAAACTATAAAATTTAAGTGATATATATAAATCATTAATATTGTTACTAATTACTTATTCATTACTATCACTTATTATTAATACTATTATCATTATTACTCTGCTCCTTTGGTATAATAATATTGAGGTTGTTGAAGTAAGACTGAACTGAGGAGAAGAGCTCCTGGCCATTAATAGGGTAAATCTAACAGAGAAGTCCGGGTTTGGAAAGCATCTCCAAAACAAAGTTCTAAAAGGGTGGAAAAATGAGTAGAAAGTTGAGACATTTTCACCATATCATATACATCGTGTAGTTAAAATTACGTCAACGAAATCTCTGAGGACTAACAGCACTATAAAGACTTGCTGTAATAGTGACAAATGGTGGTGTGGCACACCTGGAACTCAAGGATGACTCAAGGCTGCTAATTCCTTGAGGTTCCATAAATGGCATATCTAGATGACAAATGCCACTTCTTCCTCTTTAATCAAAGATGTAACTCTTATAATTATTGCTTACAGTAATCACTGCATTTTAGCATGTACATTTTCAGCATTTGGTAATTATTTATATAATTCATGTCAAAAATATTCATTTTTGTAAATTTTTAGTCTACTTTAGTATAAATGTTTTTTTCTAGAAAATTACTTCACTTGATCTATAAAATTTAACTAACTTTAAAGTTAAATGTGTATATATTCAAAGAAATCAGGTTTAAATGTGGACTGCTTTTAGTGTTCATAACTTCTTGTTTTTCTCTTCTTAATCATTATAACAAAGTAATGTACATAATAAAAATAATTTTATTCTACTTTAATCAGTTTTTCCTATGTACATTGAATCTTTATTACCTCAACTTTGCATGATATTATGTGAAGGTCATTGTTTATGATCAGGCTACAGACCTGCCCTACTCCCGCCAAAGCAAAATACTTTTATTTAGGCTATATACAAAACGGGTGAAATCCATAGAAGGAAGAAAAATGATTAATATGAAATTCAGGAAAATATTTAATTGAGCAGGAATGAAGCAAGAGAATATGGCAATGCTGCAAAATTCTGTGAAACCTTTCTGGGATATGGTGGTATCTTTTTCCAATATACATCTGTCCTTTGTTTTCTTCTTTTTAATTTGTGTGTCTCCTATAAGAGCATTTAGCTGAATGTTCTACTGGATCTTTCATATCAATATAAAATTATGTTATTTCTATGAAATGAGTTACTAGCCAATTTCATTCTTTCTTTTTCCAGAATAACTTCTCAAAAGTTTTCCCTACATCATTTCTGGTTGCTTTCTTTTTATACTCTCATGAATTCATTACAATAGACTTTTTCCTTAAACTCTTAAAAATCTGTCTTAACAAAATCACCAGTGATGTTCATAAAATATCAAAAAGTCAATTCTTAAGCCTCATCTTAAATCATCAGCAAGATTTGCTTTGCTCTTTTGTATTTGACTTTCTTAGCGTGGGCTGCCTTATGAATAAGGAAGCCATGTATTTATCATCCATATTGAGATTTTTTGAAAATGAAAAAGGACTATAGTGAAAATTACACTAGCCAACAGATGTAAACTGGGATTATTCTGGACAAATCTGGACATATGGTCACCCTACCTGAAAGGTCTTACCCAGTCTGCTTCCTGTTACCCCCTTTAACTTTATCTCCTTCTATTCACCCCCTTATTCACTCTGTTCCAGCTATACTGGCCTCCAAGCTTTTTCTCCAAAATGCCAGGGGCACATGCAATTTTGCACTGGTTATCCTTTTTGCCTGAAAGACCATCTGCAAGAGATCCTTGATGGGTCACTCCTTTATCGACTACAGATCATTTCTTAAGTGTCGTCTTTCTGCTAGCTCTCTCTGACAAAATTATTTAACATCTTGACAATACTTTCTATCCCTCTTGGTACTTTATCTCTCCATAGCATGTATCACCATTTGATAAATTGTATAGTATATTATTTTATTTATTGTTTGTCTCCCCCCATTAGAATATAAACTTTATATAAGGAGGTGTTTTTGTATTTAGGATGATTTTTCTAACCCATTTGGAATTTAGTTTTATGGGGAGGGATTTATTGTCTTGCATAGACTTGTCTGGATTTTGCTTTATTCCAAGCCACACCAATGTAAAAACTCTTACATTCAAATTCATGAGGTTTGGCAAATGCCCTCAATGCCTGCTTAATTGAGTATGACTTACTTTACTACCAACTCAAGTATACATTTAAGAAGTTACATTACAATGTATTTTGTCAGCATACTTTGATTTTTTAAGTGGGTCGATTCAAGTACTCACTGCAATATGTTGCCAGGAAATGAAGTTACCTAGATAGGATTTTAAAATTGACCACATTTAATAAAAGATTGCCTTTTACTTCAATTTGATCTTATATCCAAAATGCTTCCAGATATGAACAGTTTAGGATTTATTAAAAATAGCATAAATACTCATGTTATCCCTTTATGCATAACTGAAGGAGTTAGGACACCAGTAACTTTCTTAAAATTCTTTATTTATTAGAATCCCCATCCTCTTTCATATTTATTTGTGTTCTGTACTCTGAAAACTGCTCAAGAAAGTAGCATCAACTATTGTTGTTGTCTTCTCAGAAAACGGTACTTCTTCCCTGTGGTTCCCCAAAGCTGAAAAATTCTTGGTTACCTATATGTTAGTAAATAAACTATTTCATACCAGAAAAATGTCATATTATGTCATTTTCTTTTTTACTTTAGTGGGTGACAGTGTCCAAGGTCTTTTAAGTAGAGCTCTTTCTGCTTTTACCTCTATTGCTTCTCTCTGCATAAAGGATCACAATTAATGCTTTGACCAGATAAAAGAAGAGAAGCCATGCCATTTTTTTTCCTACCCATCCATTTTGATGTATAAAAATATTCTCTTGCATATAAACTTAGAAAAACGAGGAAAAGAATATTTTCCCTTCAAATTTGGATACTAGTTTTGACTTCGGTTGAAGATACTCAGTGACACATTTGCTAATGGATATCCTCATTATTTCTTACCTTTCAGCAAATATCTTCTAAGGAAATAATTACTGTATCATGAACAAAACATTTTCTATATATTCATAATTAATATTGATTGTGTTTCTCCATTTACATATTTTCTTAAAATAATAATCATTTTAATAGAGAAAAAAATAATATCCAAATCTATGACATATTTTTAAAAGATGTTATGACATTCCCTTAGTAATGTGTTAAGTTTTTTTTAAATCAGTTGTCTCTAATGTCAGGTTTAACAAAGATTAGAAATATTCCTGAATAAACTTCTAAAATACTCTCAGAGAAGTATAATTTGTTATTTTCTAATGGAATATGCAGTTAAAGACATTCCCCATAGGCATTGGTATTCTTTGTTGTATGGTTTAATCAAAAGAAGTATACATTGACCCTTCTGTTATTGAAACATTATCTAAATACTCATGCATATACATATGTTAGTTTACAGTAGATTGCCAGTACCTCTTTCATGGCATATGTTCTAAGAATTATGTGAACACCAATTATTTTTTCAGTGCAGTATTATCTGATATAAGAAGGAAGCAAGAAATTTGGATTGAAAATTACTAGGCTGTTATTACTAACATTCAATTCATAAGCTATGTAATTAAACTGATCTCCCTCTGGCTTAGTTTACACCTCTCTAAATGGGAATTACATTTATGATTGTAAATATTTGAACCTGTTGGAATTTGTGCAAGAAAAAGGGGGGACTTTTTAGTATGGTGCAAGACTTCTAAGATATCTGATAAACCTTGAGAATGATTGTGTTGCAGAGACTCAAAATGGAATAAAATAAAGTCCTGGAGCACCAGTGAAGAGGCTAAAAAAACACTTAATCCAGTGGTCCACAACTTTTTTGGCAGTAGAGACCGGTTTCATGGAAGACAATTTTTCCATGTACCGGGGTTGGGGGCGAATGGTTTCGGGATGATTCGAGCACATTACATTTATTGTGCACTTAAACCTCACTGCTAATGATAACCTGTGTAGAGGACATTTTGGGTCGTATGTAGTCCAGAGTTGGAAATGTTTTGTTGTTGTTTTGTTTTGAGACTATGTCTGGGGGTTTGTACATGAGCCAGGACGCCCTGACCCTACAAACAGGAGGGGCTAGAAAACTTTAGATACAAACATCGGTTTTCTGGAGACAAAACAACAAGGAATAGGGTGTGTTGAGTCTGGACAGTGTGGGAACAAAGAAATTGTGGTGGGACAGTTGCCAAACGGGCTGTGTTAAAAATAAAGACACTACAACAAGAAGACACTACAGTCTTGTACCGTCTTTGACCTGTACTTGCAGGTGCTCCTCAGCACTAGCATCACCACCTCAGCACCATCTCAGATCATCAGGCATTAGATTTTCAAAGGGAGCACCCAACCTAGATCCCTTGCATGTAACGTTTGCAGAAGCATTTGCAATCCTATGGGAATCTAACGCCATCACTGATCTGACAGGAGGTGGAGCTCAGGCAGTGATGTGAGCGATGGGGAGAGGCTGTAAATACAGATGAAGCTTCACTTGTTCAACTGCTGCTCACCTCCTGCTGTGTGGCCTGGTTCCTAATATCCCCAGGGGATGGGGACCACAGACTTTATTTACCTTTATATTGTGTATTGTTTTCTCTGTTTTCTTCAACTCTAGTTCTTTGTTAGCTTCTAAGAGCAAATGGGTAAGAAAATTCCCCTTTAAAAAAAGTCAGTTGTAAATTCTATTATTTCATAAATGTGTTTAAACTTAGGCTAAACTTTCTTGGTCTCAATTTCAAATTCTCAGTTGATAGACAACTATTGGGCCATTTTTGTTCAAGTGATCACCCTTGGACCAATCTGCTGAAGCCAGAATATCAGTATCAAATTAAACAAGCAAAATTGGCTTCTGCTACAATCAAATGAACAGGTTGGAATCAGGTGAGAAGAGATATTAAAACAGAAAAGGATGCCTAGCTTTAAAATAGTTGCTCACTACTGTGAAAAACTACTGTGAGAATGGAAAACACCACCTTACCCCAGTTAGAATGGCCATTATTAAAAAGCTAAAAATCTTCTGCACAGCCAAGGACACAATCATTTGGGCAAATAGACAACATACAAAATGGGAGAAAATATTTGCATGTTATACATCTGATAAAGTGCTGATAACTAGAATCTGTAAAGAACTCAAGCAAATCCGTAAGAAAAAATCAAACAACTCCATTGAAAAATGGTCAAAAGACATGAACAGAAACTTTTCAAAAGAAAAAAGGCTAATGGCCAACCAATAAATGAAATAATGCTCAACATCTCTAATCATCAGGGAAATGCAAATCAAAACCACAAACCCCCCTAATTCCAGTGGGAATGGCTTATATCAAAAAGTCCCAAAATAACAAATATTGGCGTGGATGTGGAGAGATAGGAATACTCATACACTGCTGGTGAGACTGCAAACTAGTACAATCTCTCTGGAATATAGTAAGGAGACACTCGAAGACCTAAAAGCAGAACTACCATTTGATCCAGCAATCCCACTCCTGGGTATTTACCCAAAAGAACAAAAGACATTCTATAAAAAAGATACCTGCACTCAAATGTTTATAGCAACACAATTCACAATCGCAAAGATGTGGAAACAACCCAAGTGCCCATCAATCCATGAGTGGATTAATAAAATATGGTATATGTATACCATGCAGTACTACTCAGCCATAAAAAAGGTGATCTGATACCTCTTGTATTAACCTAGATGTAACTGGAGACAATTCTTCTAAGTGAAGTATCACAAGAATGGAAAAGCCAACACCACATGTACTCGCCATTAAATTGAAACTAATTTATCAACACCTATGTGCACATATGGAAATAAGATTCATCAGAAATCAAGCAGGTGGGAAGGGGAGAAGGTGATGGGTAAAATCACACCTAATGGGTACAATGCACACTATCTGGGGGATGGGCATGGTGTAAAAGCAATTCATGTAACCAAATCATTTGTAGCCCTGTAATATTCTGAAATAAATTTAAAAAATTATGTGTTTGGGCAACAATTTACAGATGGGATTGAAACATGGGATGACCACTTGTCATAATAGCATTAATCTATTTTATGTTCATGAATATGTTTAAAAATTATTTTAAAATGCAAATCTTTGTGTATATATGATATAGGAAAATACAGACTATCTTCATGCTTATTTCTTATTTAATTTAAGTTTCAGGATAAATATACTGTCAGTATACACATATAACTTAAATTTAATGTATCTGTCCAGCGATTTGAATGATAGAACTACATGGGTATATATTTTATAAAGGGAGTATAGCTCCTTGTTTTCTTCAGTCTTTTAGGGAGGATCATATCCAGACATATTTTGTGATAGTTATTTATCAGATAATTTTTCATTAAGGAAATGACTAATTTTCTGAAATGCTCCAGGTGATTGGTTATTAAAAAATCCTTTCACCCAATTCAAGCACAGCAGACTGTGATTGGCATTTTGCTTTTTGATAAGTGACAAATATTCATCAGATGTGTTAGAAAAAGACTTCACCTGCAACATCCAGATTCATTCTAAAGTTTTTAAAATTGAGGTTTGTAATATGTAATCAATGGATTTATTGGCCAAAAGACAATGAATGAACTACTTATTTTAATCACTGGATATTTATTTTATATTTTCTCTCTTAACACCTTACACTTTTCATTGGAAATTAGTCAAATGGAGAAAAGTACAAAGAAAAAATATCCAGTATCCTACCTCCACAAAATAGCTAGGTTAACATTTTAGAGTATTTCCTTCCATTTACTGTTTGACCTTTAAGTGTAGTAATTATAATATGCACATAATATTTATCTTTTTTTACTTAAAATTATACCAATTGAAATTGTCTTTATAAAATTTTGTAAATGTAAATTTAATTATTACAAAATATATCACCATATCAATAATTCTATAATGTAGTTAACGATTTTACTTAAGTTTGTACATTCATTTTTACGTATCACATATAATAGTGCATTGAGTATCTTTGTATATTAACACATTTTAGGATACTTCATATGACAAAATTATCAGACATGGAATTACCATGTCTGATAATTCAAAATCATAATTAATACATACTTCCCAAAATACATAAATGTAATCACTAACATCAATACCTTTCCATGAGTGTTCTATGATGGTTTCAATTGGGAGAACACGAGGCCCTTTATCAATGAATATTACTTCCCCATATGCTAGGGGTTCAATTGTGTCTCCCTAAAAGGTTTGTTAAAGCCCTAAGTCCAAGTACCTCAGAATGTGATATTATTTAGAAATAGGGTTATTGAAGATAGAAATAGTTAAGATGAGGTCATACTGGAGTAGAGTGGGCACTTAATCCAGTATGACTAGGGTCCTTATAAGAAGAGAGGAAGGGACAGGCACATGAGGGGAGAAGGATGTGTAACAATGGAGACATAGATTGAAGTTCTGCTGCTGGAAGCCAAAGAATGCCACAGGCTATAGGTAAACCATCAGAAACTATGAAGAAGCACAGAAAAACTCTGCCATACAGGTATGAAGGAGAGCATGGCCTTGCTGAAATCTTGATTTTGTATTTCTAGCCTCCAGAACTACATGACAACTAATTTCTGTTGTTGTAAGACAAGAGCCTCGTGGTTGTTCAGTACAGCAGCTCTAGGAAATTGACGTGCCATACAAACCACATTCTTGCACTTACAAACCACTGTCCCATACACACTCCCCCAAACCTCCCCCACACACAAACAACCCCTACCCAACCTTTCCCTAGTTTACAATTAGTACTCCTTTATCCATTCTTCCTTTACTCAAATGCTTCTCTGTCTGCATTACTAACTCAAGTAAACCCTTCCTACTTTCGTCTTTGAACTGACCCATGTCTGGCCACCAAGGACTTGTCTATGCAGAAGTTCAGCTTGCTTCAAAGCCTCCAGTGTTCTTTCCTGGCTTATTCATTTCTATGGCACCAAGTCTCTGCTTATATTCTCTGATCCCTTAAAAAAAATCCCGATATCTTTCTTTTATTGATCTCTTTATTTAACCTCATCATATTTAATCACCTTTCATTTTTGTACATTTTTTCCCATTCCCCAAAAGTCTATTCTACCTTTAAACATTTATTGAATCAACATTCAGAAACCCACTCACATTAACATTTTGATTATTTCAGCATCCTTCTGACAAAAAAGAATAAAATTTACATAAAGTTAGAAAGGATATGGGAGGTTCTAACGTATTTATTTTGAAAATAACTATTTTAATATATTAAGGAAAAATATCTTTCAGCTACTAGGGATCAGTAAGTACTGGATTATTCAATGAGTTATAGTTTGGACTAACTTGTTATTTATATTTGAAGCCTTCATTTGTTTTCAACTGAGATGTTTAAAAATGAATTTTAATAATAAACTGCCAAATTATTCATTTTAGTTGATTTATAGCAATGTTTAGAGAACTAAAAAAGTTGATTAAAATAACTTGCTCTTGTATTTGTCATCCAGACCTATAAACTTTGTAGTACTTTAATAATTTCTTTTGCTCAAATAAACTAAGGCTTTGGATTGCTCTCACGCAGGGGTGGTGTAAGGAGTAAGGGGAAGGCAGCAGCTCCATCACTTCTATCAAGCCCCAAGTCCTCAAATACACAATCTGAGTAAAAATAGTTGTTTTCCAGGCAAGTGCTTCATCAAAACCAGCCTCTTAGTCTCTCTTCTAACAATATTACCTTTCATACACTACTTGGATATAGAAGCTGTGAAGTCCCCACTGCTGTTATTCATAGCTTTTCTCAAAGGTGGCAAAGTCTCCGACCAAATTTTGGTCAGGCTTCTTTGAGCTTTTTTTTAACTAGACCTCAACCTTGGGCTTTGTGTTCTTTCTTGTAGAATCCACCTTCAGCAGGAACACTGCTAAGTCAGTTTTTGTGAGAATTCCCACCCTCCGTATCTGATCAAATTCCTCATCCCTTATCCTTGGTATCTGATCACCCTGGTCCTCCTTCAGCAAGAATCCTATCAAATTGGTTTAGCCATAATCCTCCCTCTCCTTGAAGTTTCTTCTTAGGAATTTTTCATCTACTGACCTCATCCTCTCCTGCTCCTTGGTGGTAAATTTCCACTCCTCCGTGCTATACTTGAAATTGAGCCCAGTTTTATTCTGCAGACTCTTTTTTCCTATTACAATAGTTTTTTAAAAAATAAAATTTATCTTTACCACTTTAACTTCTGAGCAGTTCTGGTTTTCTTTAACAAAGGTAAGGCATCCATTTAGAAACATCTAGAAAGATGTGTGATATATTCCCTTTAGAGACATTTATTTTCCTGTAAAGAACTTAACTAACAGACTTTGTTGAAAGATAATTTTCCACATATCTCATATTTCTAAACAATCTGGGTTCTCTTAATTTACCACTAATTTGAGAATGTTTAGAGAGAGAGACATTGCAAGATAGTAATGCTTAGAGACATCTTACTCCCCAGAGAGGTCCAGGAAATAAAAATATCGAGTTCTCCTTTTCCATGTAGATTCCAGAATGATGATAAGTCTCTCTGGAGGGGAAGATGTAGACATTAGGTTCTTAATTTTAGGATCACTCCACCGCATGTGCAAGTACCATCTGTCCATACCATGTTACTCTGTTGAGACTGGAGCTTGGGGTACTGATGCAAGCTGTTGCTTTGGCTGCTAATTTTGCAATGACTAATAAACTGTCCTTGTCTCTGACCCAGAGGCAGACATTGTTTTATGTACATATATTAATATCTCCATATGTATATTATATATAAGATATATAGCATATGTTTATATGTACTATGCACATACACACACAGTGGCAGGCTAAATTGTTAGCTTATAAGTAGAATAAAACCTCAAACACTCCTGGTTTAACTTTCTTTTTTTTTCCTGTCTTAACAGCTCTCTGTTCCATGTCCATAGTACTAATACAGGTTTAAAATTGCTTTGGGCAAACTTGTAACATGGAGTATACTATTAGATCATAATACTTTATAAAACTAAATTTCTTAATTTTGAAAATGTGCTTTGGTTGTGCAAGAGACAGTCCTAGTTCTTAGAAAATATACAATGAATCATTAAGGAGTAAAGGGGCACGATGTCTGGAACTTACCTCAAGTGATTCAGACAAAAAAAATTAAAAAAAAAAAAAGAGATTTGTAAAGTAAATGTAGCAAATGTTCACAATTGGTGAAATCAAGTGAAAGGTCTAAGGAAGCTCCCCAAAATACTACCAGAAAAGCATATTGATAAGACATAACTAAGCTTATTAGACTTCCTGGAGTAAGAGAGAATACATCTCTAGCAAGTCTTAATAGTGTCTCAAAATGGGTGATTTAAGAGGATAATAACGCAGATCTTGCAAGATGGGAAACTTTAAGATTGGAAGGACTTGGTAATAAAATACCTTTGGATTGGTAAGCACAGCAAGAAAAGTCTTCATAATGATTCTTGTTGAGTAAGCTACTGGTCTTAAGTAATTTGTTACATTGATTCACACTCTTATCTCCCTTGTGTAAATATTTCCTGGAGAACTAACTGACAAATTTTTGCTGGATACCAGTATTAACACTGGAGCATGGAATTATGTTGATTTCAGTTCTCACCTTACAAATTTTAATACATTTTAATTATACCAGAATAAAAATTTATAAAAATGCATAGTATTCTCAGCTATCTATGTAGTCATTAGGGATAAAATATCTGATCATCGGAAAGGCTACCTAAAAACAGAGGCAAGAACCTAAATGGATAAAATAAAGGTCTCTATGAGTTTAGTTATCATAATCTTAAGGTCGTACAATATGAGAGTAGCATAATGTCTTAATGATATTTTTCTTATTGGCTAAATCAGATTACTGATTGAAGCAGTCAATAATCCCTGTGCTTCTATGAAGAGTTCCTTTTGCTTTGTGTAGAAGTCAGAAATCAGGTTTGAGTTCACAAAACATATACATTGCAGGACAAAAACACCTGCAATTTCATGTAAAATATAAACAAATAACCCATGTAGAAGGCATATCAAAACTGGTTTCCAGCAGGTGATTGCTACTAATCATGCTGTACTTGTTTGATCCAAAAGTTTGTACTCACTGTTGTCCGATATAATGTTGTGGGAAACTTGTCAAGAATATTAGCAGCCATAAATACTCACATTGTAGGATTTTGTTTTTCACTTTTCACAATATTTTTAGATTTGTGAATTTGCCATGTGAAGGTGCTCAAAGATATTAAAATGTATCATAAGACTCAAGAAAATCAATGTTATCTTTTAAGTGTTAAAGTTTCTTGGCATTTTCCTGCCATATTTCTACAAATGTGCAAGTTTCATACTGAAGTCACAATAACCGCCCAAAATGAAAGACCGCCATTCCATTTTCAAGCATCCTCAATATACTAACTACCTCACAATTTATATTTGTATATCAGTATGGGTTATATGTAAATATATATGAAATAACACACATATATCACTGTTTTATGTATTATAAAATATAATATGTAGAAATGCATACTCGAGATATTAATGACTTTAATGATAAAGGGCAAAACAAATTATTCCTATCATATATACTCTCTATTTACATATATAAACACACATATACACACACATATATATATATACACATATACATACATAGCCATATGCTCATTTGAGCATAGCTTACTTGTAACCTCGAACTCCTGGCCTCAAGCAACCCTCCTGCCTCTGCCTCCCAAAGTGCTGGGATTGCTGGTGTGAGCCATCGTGCCTACATATGCTTATTTGAGAGGCAAATTTTGCAGCCTTATTTTTTTATGTCACTTTCTGCTCTTTAACAACTTTACTTCCTTAGAAGTCTAAGTACCAATTCTCAGCTACTTAAATATTGTCTAATGGCATAGGGAAAACAAGCAAAAGTGTTTTATAAAAGAGGCACAATCAAGCTTTTTATGGATAGGCACAGATTATGAGACCTAATTTGCATTTTTCAAAACTACATTTACACATTTTCCTGTGGCAAGAATCCGTGGATCTGTGGTGACATGTTGGTATTACACTTCTGAAAGCATCATCACAGAAATAGATCTATGAATAACTGAGATAACTGAGCTGGCCAAAACCACAAGAATATATTGAATGTATTCATGTGTAATATATCTGCATTTATACATTTCTAGTGCTGTAGAATTTTTGTATGTTAAATTCATAAAATAATTGTTACAGTGGATGTTATGATCACCACCAATGTACTAGGTTTATTCATTAGTGATAATTTTTTAAGATTGGTTTCCTTTTAATAGTCTTGTTTTTCAAGACAGTGTTGATTTTTATACCATATTTTTTTTTTACAAATTAGGCAGTGGTAAAATTATATTTTAACTAATCCACTTCTGACTGGTAGGGCAAATTTCAGGTTTTATATCTATCGTATGAATTTAGATATATTACTTAAATTTATGGTGGTTCTTTTTATTTGTCTTTAAATGAGGATGCATGTTAGCAGCATAATGGAATTGGAGTTATGAGAAAGGCTCTGGAGACGGACTTAGTTGGAATCCATGTTCTGCTGTGTACCACCCGTATGATGTTGCCAAGTATAACTATCCCTGTGTCTCAGTTTCCTCATCTGAGAAAAGACATCCTATCTCATAGGAGTTTTATGAGTATTAAATATCTTAATTCGCATTAAACATTTGACATAGTACCTCTCCTATAATAAGCACCAACAATTAATTAACCGGTATATATGTATTAAAGACAATAATGCTACATAGTATTCTTTAGAGGATAGAAGCAGATGCTCTCCTATATTGTTTACTAGAATCAAATTGTAAAATGTGTGTATCCTTTAAATTGGCAATTCACCTTCTATGAAATTATTGCATACACTATTCAGGCAAATTTGCAAAGATAACTGCCTAAAGTTGCATTAGTGATAACATTAAAATGTGGGAAAATAATTAAATTTCCACAATAGAATTTCTATTAATATTGGCAATCCTATGATAAAATAACTTGCAGCTAATGCAAAGATGACCAAAAAAGACTACATATATCATGAGTGAGGGAAAAGACAGAGTGGTATGATCCCATTTAGTAAATATGTATGTTTAAATGCAAAAACTGAAATGTATACCAAAGTGTGGTGAAAAAAAAGTAATTTCAGAACACTACTTAATAACAACGACAAAAACCCTTAATCTGTATAGAAAAATGACTGTCATAGCTGCCTACTCTATTCCAAAGAATTGAACGTAGGTATCAGTATCTTTGGTCAACGAGATACATGAAGCTATTGTCTGTTTCATATATGTCTGCATTGTATGAACTTTTTGTAATAAACATTATTTTGTAATAACAATAAAATTTGACATGAAATCTGAAAAATTTGATAAGTAATGTATAAACTAACAGTTTGAGGACTTAAAATCACTATATTACTTTAATGAAAAAAATCTATGTGTTCATTTCTATTTCTTAATTTTGCCTAATCAGTTATGGTGAATCTAGCCTGTCTACTGCTTCCGAAGTTACCTTCACTACACCCATAATTTTGACTTTGTTTATGCTGTTATATCTGCTTGCAATTTTCTTCTTCATTTATTCAAATTCTACCTAAGCTTTCACCACACATTCTAGATTGACTTGTTTAATCCACATTCCCTTAAATCCCTTTGAAATTTCTTGCTCTAACTTTTAGTTTGACTTCCATATCTCTTAAGTTGTCATATTGGATTGCCGTCTCTGTTTAAATAATTTCATTTCACATATATAAAACATATCTATATGTTATATAGATAAAATATGCAAATAATATATTTGTATATTAAAATATATATCCTCTTTGACTTGGGGGCTACCTCTCTGAGGGGGTACTTATTAAATGTATTTCTTGTTGATCATGGTATCTCCCCTGCCAGGTAAATATATTATTAAATGTATTTCTCTGTCTCTCCACATCAAGAACCCATAATTCTATCTGCCTAATGCATAGTATGAATGCTTACTTAGTCGATCAATTGACAAAGTAATTATAATTTGGATAGGATAACGGTCATTTTTAGCTAATACTTACATGTTCAAGAGAGTTATTCCTAAACTTGAAGTGATAAAAAAGTGCATATTCAAAATTTCCTATTGCCTGAAGAAAGGAATAATGAGGCCTGAGTCTAAAGGGAAAATCTCTTTAAAACGCATTTTCACAGAGTGCTTCTAGCAAAACAGACTTTCTCCATGCTCTTGAGAAGTCCCTAATACCCAGGAGATCAGGAACTTAAGAACTCCCAGAGCATCCGTTAAGGCTTTGCTTAGCCTGGAGCCACTCAGTGGAAGTTACTATCATTGTCTAGTAGACAAGGTCAAATTTTGTTGTATTTAAAAAAGTGTTTTAAGTTTTTGTTTAAAAACATAAGATTTTCCCTTTGGGGAAAGAATGCTTAAGAAAATGAATTGTGTATATTTGTTTACTATATGAGCCAAGTGTTGCATTAATACTAAGAATGAGGAAAGTAATATGTAAATCCTGCAAATATCATGGGTAAGAACTAAACTGTGGACCACAGAAAGAAAACTCATTTAAATATGAAATAAAAATTTAATGTGAGACATAAGTCATCAGAAATTATAGGTGTACTGGATACATAGGCACACAAGGTATCTAAAGACTATCTGAATAGTGTCTTAGTACTGAAATGACTAATGCAAGAAGAAAAATATTAAATGTCAGATAGAAACCATAAAATCAATTAAATAAATGAGTTTCTGATCATGAAAACTCCTTGTCTCTAGTCATAGATTCATTATTCATTGACATTTAAGGAAAAGAAACTTATAAAATGTCTGCACTGACTTTCACTTTAGTAATGAGAAGATTGAGGTCCAGAAAGGTTAATGGCCCAAAAAAGTTAGTAGTAGAATTTATGTTTCATGATCTTCTACTCCATGTTGTTTCCAAGCATCTCTGAAAACTGTTGAACTCACCCAAAATATCACCAGAAGACCTGTTAATAAAGTAAAGCTAAGTTTATTAGGACTTACTGTAGTGGGAAGCACACTATTTGACAGTATCTCAAAAGGAGAGAAAGAAGCAGTATATTTTTAGGGTATTTCATTCTGGGCCAAGGGGATTAAAGCAGATCTTTCAAGGTAGTGAACTTATTAGGATTGGGCAGTTTGTGATATAATAGTTTAGGATTGGTGAACACAAGCAAACTATTTGTCCAAATGAGTATACTTCTATGTTCAATAAATTGATGAGAATTTCCTGAAAAAAACAAGTAGTGAAGATATTTATTGGTTTATAATCTTACATTTCTCATGCATACATTTCCTGAAAAACACAACTAAGTCCTTTTTGCATAGGTTATCTACATTCTTATATAAATTATGTTTAACACATGACCCCAATTCTCAGTTCTAATTTATGGTCATTCGTCAGCTCAGCTAGAATTAAATTGGAAAAGTGATCAATCAAATCCACCTGTGGTTTGAGGAGTCATCTATACGGATCGGTGTTTCAGTGGTAGTTATTTCAAGGACTACTTATATCAGATTGTCTTGTTCCTTTTTGTTGGATAATCTTATCTTGGAACATTTAATTGGACAATAGGTGGTAAATAGCATTTAAAGCTCTGGTGATAACAGGTTTGAACACTGACAGACCAATGCAAAGGAAAGAATTATAATAAAATTAAAGTAACACAACAGATCCTATTCCCAATCCAAAAAGCTGACAAAATCCCATATGGGAGTAATAGCCGAACTATCAATTTTGATATATTTTGTTTGTTTTATAGATATTATTAGTAATATTAAAAACTCACACTTAAGCGGAGATGTGAGTACAACACTCTTTCCTTTCAACATATGATTGTAAGAGGTGAATATTACGTCTGGGGTTGCTCTGTTTTGACATACTACCCTCTCAGTCTCATAGACTCCTTGGGTAAAAATTTCTATGAGCTTACTGCCATTGTTTATTAACCTTGTCAATATTTGAAATACAACCTGCTTAATTTTCCCAACTCTTCGTGCTTCTTGCAAAGCATAAAACAAAGAAGCTTGAGAATGTAACTAGCTGGCTCCATGAACAAATTTCAATGACCTCTGTATGTTTTTATAAGCAGCCCCTTTAACTAACTACTTGACTTTTCGAATTATTTTCCAGAAATGGTAGATTTTCTTCAACACAAAGGAGTTGAGATTCTGAAGGCACATGGTCCCTCCTCTTAAAAAGACCGTGATCTCAGATTTGAGGCAGCTTCTCCTGTTCTGAAAAGACATCTTTCTTTCATATTTTAAATAATCCTTTCTTCTTTGGCAGTCCTCATTATCTCAATAATCGGATCTTTGTGAGGCGAGCAACTGGACCCAGGCTGAAACTCCCTTGTAGTTTCAATGACAATAATATAAATAGGCCATCCAGATTTCATTTTTATGTTTTACTGTTTCATATCTCAAATTAAGGGGCATGTTTTCTCCTTCTGAAATCAAATTAGTGATCACTTTTTTCTGGGATGGGGAAACTTTGGGTCAAATGAATACTGAAAATTTATGATAATTAGGAAGGTCCAGAGGACAGAATGTTGAAAGCTAATGTAAAATCAAAATATTTCTGTTCTTGTTTTGGTTTACAAGTAAGATGATTGGTTATCATGACTTAGTTAAGTCAAACAGAAGTAAGACTATTTCAGAAAAGTAGGAAACCCATTGTCTACAGTAACTAATGAGACCACTAAAACATCTTAATTGTCTCTTAGTAAAAAATGCAAGAAAGTTGTGGATGACTGTGTAAAAAGAAAATCAAAATCTCAGGGCCAACCCCCCAACTCCTAATACAAAAGGGAAGATTCATCTTCACCTGTGAAGAACTGACCCCAGAGATTGTTCAGTAAGGAAATTCTTCTCTGACCTCCCATAAGCAAGGGCATGCAAATCGTAGGTTTAGGCCTGCAGGCTATGTCTACATCCTAAAACTAAAGTCTGTTTGATTCCACACTAATAATGAATTGCAAGTTTATCTTTGAAGGCTTAGAACAGTAGATGAGACAGGATCAGACATTCTTCTACCTTCCCAGGGACATCTACATAAGTTATGCTTCTTGGGATCCCTTTTTCTCTTCTAACTTTTGCCTTATCTTATGTAAAATGTAGATTTCCTAGGCCTCACAAGAATGCATCCATTTTGCCTCACAGCCAGCCTTCCCTGGTTTTCCCTTCTATCTATATGCCTTTGAATGCTGAAGCTTTCAAATTCCTCCTTGGGAAAAACACCACAGGTTTATCTGTGGTTCATGTTTTTCCCAGGCACATCCTCAACTTTGCCCCAATCACTTATTTGGGTCAACAACCGTTAATATTTTGTAACTAAAGAATTTACTTCTTTGGGATAAGTTATCTTAATTAATGTAATTAGTTTTGACTTAATTGCAACTCTTCTTTCGAAATGTTACATAGTTTCTGAGTTAAAACATTAAGTAGATAGATGGAATTATACTTAAGACTCATCTCATCTTTATCTTTATAATATAGCAAAAGTCATCCACCTATTTGTTGGATAAGGATAGATTCACAGGGAAATTCACAATCTTTATGTTTATGAGTATGAATATGTGAAGAGTAGGAAGGTAACTCCATAAACTTCTGGGGCATAACTATTTTGACATATTGTAGATTTTCCTAGGGAAAAAAAAAGTAGAAAATAGAACACAGATATATAATGATAGTAGTTTCAGGTGGTACTGAAAATAAATTGTATCAGATTGAATACCATAGGAAAATGGAGGATAATTATATTATTTATGGCTCTAAAATCCTGAAAAAATCAATATACTTGTCAATTGGGATTCTTGACATAAGGAATAGGAGTTCAGAAGTTCAGGATTGTTGATGTAAAGTAGGATTATTTGTTTCTCTATTTTTAACTATTGATTTTAGTCCTTCCTTAACTACCAGTTTTAAAAGGTATTGTGTACACTTAGGTAGAATTTATGCCTTGACCTGAAACTTTCTACATTCAGCCATACTATTTCTGCCATTCTCAATGGAGATTTTCACAGAAAAAGTCTGGTATTTCATGGAGATCTTGAATTTGGTCTTGATTTGGATACAATAATACAAGTTAATCAGTGTCCACAGTGGCTATGACCTAACCATGAATAAAGAAATCCCAGCTTTCTCAAGAAAAAGGTCATTTAGGAGAATACTTAATCTGGCAATTCAATTTACATGGCAGATCCCTATTTATTAACTTAGCAGATAGAGTGTCCTAAAGGAGAAAGAATGTTTTCTTATTCAGATTCCAAGGGTGATAATTATGAGCTAAGATTGGAGCACAGTTTATGAATTACTAGAAATACCTCCTGCCACTGTAATTGGCACTGAGGGAGAGGTTGTGTGAGATTTTCAGGGTTTATAATGAATATTATATTCTTGGTATCAATGCAAATCTACAAGATTTCCTTTAACATTCAGAGAAAATTCTCCTTACAAGTTTAATAGTAAAGAGAAACTTTACTATTTTTTACTAAAAGAGAAAACATAACACTTATTGTCCACTTAAAGCGGCTTTATCATCCACTTCATTTTTGTCCCCTTTGGCTTCTTAGTTGTTATTAGAACAATCGTTTTTTCAAAAGTTGTTCTGCTTACAGTATCTACCTGTGTCTTCATCAAGAGGTTTCTTTCTTTGATTCTTGATAACTGATATGGAATCATTTACCTGACAAAAATATCAATTTATTTTGAATTTTATTATGTTTTTGTTTCAATGCTCTTTCTAAGTGCTTAGAAAACAGTTGAGGATCTGTCATAAGGATTATATTCAATCCTAAATTCAAGACTCAGTCAGGAAGAAATAGAAATTTTAAACAACCAATGATGAACAGCAGGATTGAAGCAGTAAAAAGTAAATCTCCAAAAGTAAAAAATGCCCCAGAAAAGATGGGATTCACAGCCACATTCTACCAGACCAACAACAAAAAAAAAACTGGTATCTATCCTACAAAAATTATTCTATAACATTGTGAATGAGGGAATCTTCTCTAACTCATTCTATGAAGTCAGTATCAACTTGATACCAAAGCCAGGAAAGGATATAACAACAATGAAAAAAAGAAAACTAAAGACAAATACCTCTTATGAATATGGATGCAAAAATCCTCAAAAAAATACTAGCAAAACCAGCAAAACAAATTAAATAGCACGCCAAAAAAATAATCCACTAAGATCAAGTGGGTTTCATCTCAGGGATGAAAGGATGGTTCAATATAGACAAATCAATAAACATTCATCTCATAAACAGAAGTAAAAACAAAGACAATATGATCATCTCAATAGACACAGAAAAAACATTCACTAGAGCTCAGCAAACTTTCATGAAAAAAAAAACTCTCAACAAACTAGGCATAGAAGGAACAAAGGAACATACCTCAAAATCATAAAAACCATATATGACAAACCCACAGCCATAATCATACTGAATGGGGAAAAGTTGAAATCATTCCCCCTAAGAACTGGAAACAAGACAAGGGTTCCTACTGTCACCATTTCTATTCAACATAGTACTGGAAGTCTTAGCTGGAGCAATCAGGAAAGAGAAGGAAATAAAGGGTATCAAAATCAGGAATGAGGAGGACAAACTATCACTTTTTGATGATGACATGATCTTGTCTCTAGAAAATTCTAAAGACTCCACCAAAAGACTGATAGAATTGATAAAGAAATTCAGCAAAGTCTTAGGTTACAAAATCAATGGACACAAATAAGCAGCATTTCCACATGAGTAAAAATCAAGCTAAGAGTCAAATCAAAGACTGAATACCATTCACTATAGCTACAAAGAAAATAAACTACTTAGGAATATACTTAACCAAGGAAGTGAAAGATCTCTACAAGAAGAACAAGAAATCACAGATGACACAAACAAATGGAAAAACATATCATGCTCATGAATCAGTACAATCAACATTGTTAAAATGTCCATACTGCCCAAAGTGATTTATACATTCAATATAATCCCCATCAAAATACCAATGTCATAATTCACAGAATCAGAAAAAACAATCCTAAATTTCATATTAAAAAAAAAAAAAGAGCCTGAGTAGACAAAGCAATCCAAAGAACAAATAACAAATCTGGAGGCATCATATTATCAGACTCAAATTATACTACTAGGCTATAGTAACCTAAATAGTGTGGTATTGGTGTAAAGTGGAGACATAGACCAATGGAACAGAATAGAGAATCTAGATACAAAACTGTATAGATACAACCAACTGATGTTCTACAAAGCAGATAACAACATACACTGGGGAAAGGAAGCCCTATTCAATAACTTGTGCTGGGAAAACTGGATAGACATATGCAGAAGAACAAAACAGAACTCTCACCATATACAAAAATTAATTCCAAAGGGATAAAAGATTTCAATGGAAGGCATGAAACCATAAAAATTCTAGAAGAAAAAGTAAGAAAAACTCTTCCAAACATCAGCCTAGGCAAAGAATGTATGACTAAGACACGAAAGGCAAATTTGGCAAAAAAAAAACCCTCAATAAATAGGACTTAGTTAATTAAAACGTTTCCGCACAGCTAAGAAAATAATCAAGAAACCAAATAGACAACCTACAGAATGGGAGAAAATATTTGCAAACTATTCATCTGATAAAGAGCTAATATCCAGAATCATGAAGAACTCAAACAAATCACAAGAAAAAGACAACCCCATTAAAAAGTGGGCAAAAGCTGTAAGTAGAAGTTTTCAAAAGAGGGTAAATGGCCAACAAATATACAAAGAAATGCTCAACATTGCTAATTATAAGGGAAATGCAACTTAAAACCACAATGAGGTATCGCTTTACCCTTGTCAGAATGGCCATTATTAAAAAGTCAAAAAATAATTGATGCTGGCATGGATGCAGAGAGAAAAGAATGCTTATAAACTGCTGGTGGGACTCCAAATTAGTACAACCTCTATGGAAAACTTTATGGAGATTACTCAAAGAAATAAATGTAGACTTGTCATTTGATCCAGCAATCCCACTACTGAGTACCTACCCAACTGAAAAGAAGTCATTTTATCAAAAAGACACTTGCACTGGAATGTTTATTGCAGCACAATTCACAATTGCAAAGATGTGGAATCAAAGTGCCCATGAATTCATAATTGGATTAAGAATCTGCGGTATGTATGTGTGTGTATGTGTGTATACACACACACCATGGAGTACAATTCAGTCATAAAAAGGAATTTAAGAATAACGTCTTTTGCTGCAACTTGTGTGGAACTAGAGACTATTATCCTAAGTGAAGTATTTCAGAAATGGATAAACAAACACCACATATACTCTCAAATGATAGGGAGCTAATCGATGGGCATACATGGGCACGAAGAGATATAAAGGTCATTGGAAATCAAGTACCGGGGATGGATGAGGAGGGGAGGGATAAATCTTACCTGTTGGGTACAATGAACACTATTAGGGTGATGGGAACACTAAAAGCCCTGACTTAAGCCTCACAAAAGGTATCCATGTAACAAGAACATTTGTACTTCCTTAATATTTTGAAATAAACAAAAATAAAAACGATTGATTCCATAGAAAAAAATCAATTTTAACCATACCAATATATTAAAGATGAATTTATGATTATCTTAAAATACACAGATGGAATATTTGATAAAAATCACCAATCTTTCCCGATAAAAGCCCACAGAAAACTCAGAATATACTAGAACTCTCTTAATTTAAGTTTTAAAAATTGCCTACCAAAAAACTTTAATAAATTTTCCATAGTGAATAATAAAATGCTGTAAGCCAATTTTTAAGGATAATTTACCATGTAAGTTTGCTTGGTTTATTCCTGTGTTATGCTATAATGAAATGCCTAACTCATGTATATGAGTTCACTACTAACTCATGCAGTAAAGAACAAAAAAGAAATGAAGAGTATGAGGCTTAGAAATGAAGACAAAACTCATTATTCACTGATATGTACAGTATCCAAACAGGCTTACAGAAAAATTGTTTTGATTAATAATCCAGACCTATTTCTGCATAAAATTTAATACAAAAATAATTTTATGTTTATTTACAGTGATATAAAAAAGGAAAAAATACAATTAAAATATTATATACCTAGGAATAATTCTAATAACAACACAAATGTAAGACTTCTAATTCAACCCAGTTAGCCATAAAGTAATATTGAGATGAATTAAAGAAGGCATAAATAGAGAAGTAGATATACATATATTTGTATACATACACACACACACACATATATATATATATACTTTCAAAGACTCACTATTGTAACAATGACAGTTCTACTTAGATCAATAGATTCAAGTCAATTTGAGTAGGAATTATATAACTTAGTAAAGATCTTGAAACTCTGAAATTTATTAATATATGGAATTTCAAAGAAAGAAAATAGCTAGAACTACTTTAAGAAGAACAAGATGGGGCTTCCTCTCCACCAAATATCAGTATTTATTATAGTTAGATACTATAATTTAGAATTTTAATAGTGAAGTTAGTGTAACAGAGGACAGACATAGACATCAGATTTATCCATAGATGTCTCAGCAGAGCAATGCGAAAGAATAAATGATTTGACAAATGATTATAGGAAGACTTTGTGTCTATATCAGGGGGGAGTGAAATAGATTCCAAACCCAAACCATACATAGTCATCAGATAAAGGTAGATTTGAGAGCTAAATGTACAAGTGAACATAATGAAAGTTCACAGGTAATTTTAAAAAATATCTTCATGACCTTGTTGTAAGATGTGCTTGCTGGGAAGTCTAAGATCAAGGAGCTGGCACATTCACTGTCTCATGAGGCACCTTTTCCTGGTATACAAGTTGCCATCTTCTTGATGTGTTCTCATATACCTGAGAGCACAGAAAGTAAGGGCAACCTCTCTGTCTCTTCTTGTAAGGGTACTAATTCCATTCATGAGGGCTCCACCCTGGTGACCTAATTGCCTCCCACAGGCCCCAAATGCCATCATATTGCAGGTTAATATTTCAATATATGAATTTTTGAGAGACACAAACATTTAGTCCATAACACTTTATGACTCCATCCATATAAAGTTCAAAATGGGAAACAAACACATTATTTATGGATGTATCCTAGGATATCATTTTAAAGTTAACATGGAGTAATGACCAAAAGCGAGGGTAATTATTACCTCTAAGCAAACCTGAAGAAATTATAACTGGTAGGTGGCATATAAAGAAATTGTCGGGTGCTAACAATATTTGTTTCACAATAACTTATACACTTAATTTTATTTAATTCACTACATGTTTGATATATTCTACAGTTTTAATATAGATTCTGCTCTTTATTCTAAAAAAAAATGTGACCAAAGTTTAGTTTTACATCGTCCTCATAACTCTTTGGAATCTTCCCTAGCTTTGCTAAGAGTTTTGTGTGTATGTTCTTATTTACATACTATAAAACTAACTTCAAAGTTAAGTATTCTTATTTCTATTTTAATATGAAGAACTAAGCTCCAGAGAATTGAATATAGTATTACTATATATTTATTGAGTAAAATTATTGAGCAAGTTTATTGTGAAACTGAGACTCTAGTATAGTACATATTTATTTGTTTAAGACTTGTATAATTTATCCAATCTTTTATTTTCCTCAAACATAGACTCTATACATTATGTTTTCTTTGATCATTGAAAGGAATTCAAATAACCTAAAACTAAATAGTTTAATTCTTGGAAATAAGGCATAAGAGTAGAACCGTAACCTAAGAGAATAAAGCAGAATCTCATCTCAGTAAAGCATGTAACAAAACATATAACAGATTATAGTGGCAGTGTAAAAAAGTGCAAAAGTGTCACTACATTCAAAATAGACACAAATTAGCTAAAGGTACACAAACTCATCACAGGAACACAGTGTAAAGAAAAATTTAAATTATTATAACAAAGGGAAATTGTTTTGATTATTTTACATAAAATTTTATCTTTGGCTCTTAATGTTAAAAATCTGGGCCCTCAATTTAAACCAACATTCTCTCACTAAAACAAACAGTAGGATCTACACTTAATTGAACATATAAAATCCAATTAGATGAGATTACTTTAGACTTCAAAGTCATGGCTTAAATATTTGAGCTCACAAATTAGTGACAGTCTTTCATAATAAGGGCTGATGTAAGAACCTCAAAGCTATCTAGACAGCCATGCCAAAATCAACTAAGAAATTTTCACCAAGTTCTACTCAGGAATTTTGAGGCCAGAATCAATTCTTGTCTCTTATGCCTAATCCTCGCAGGCACTGCCCACAACTCAAGTATCTTTGTTACCAATAGCTTTCCTATTTTCACTCCAATATTTTACCCTTCCTCTTTGTTTCTCATTCACCTCACATATCACCTCTCGTCTTATTCTTTCTGCTGTGTCCTACTGATCATACACTTTTAAAACCTGACATTATAAACAAATTTTAGTTGTGGTAAAATATGCATAACATATAATTTATTCTCTTAACTATTTTTAACAGCACAGTTCAATAGTGTTAAGTATATTCACATTGTTGTACAACAAAACTGCAGAAATTTTTCAACTTGCAATACTGACACCCTACACCCATTAAACATATTTCCTATTTTCCCTGCTCCTAGCCCTAGGTAACTACAATTCTACTTTTTATTTCTATGAATTTGACCATTTTACATCCCTCATATAAGCAGATTCATACAGTATTTGTCTTTCTTTGGGACTGGCTTACTTAGCTTAGCATAATGCCCTAATAAAGATTCATCTATGTGGCAGTAAGTACTAGAATTTTATCATTTTTAAGACTGAATAATATTTCATTGTATATATACACCACATTGTGTTTATCTATTGATTTGTTAATGGACACTTGGCTGCTTCTACCTTTTTACTATTGTAAATAACACTGCTATGAGCATAGGTGTGCAAATATCTCTTTGAGACTCTGTTTTCAATTATTTTGGATATTTACCCAGAAGTGAAGCTGCTGGATCATATGATAATTCTATGTTTAAGTTTTTGAGAAAGCATACTGTTTTCCATAGTGGCTACACCATTTTACATTCTCACCAATAGTGCATAGTGTTGACACAATTGATAGTAAATACGTGATGGTACGTTTTTGCTTGTCTCTACCTCAAATACATGGACTTGCTTGCTCCTTGATTTGAACCTCCTTGATGCTAGTACCTAAATGAATTTAACATTCTCCCAAATTCTTCACTACTGGGCTTCAGGGCATTTGTCTTCTACCTTCATGAAATATGAATAGAGAAACATTTGTCGATCCTTATTTTAAGAATTTTGTCATCTGGATCAAAACATTTCTCTTATCCACAACTCATACCATTATTCAGGTCAATCTCTATATAGATAATTCAAGATGAAGTTATTTCATCTTTATTCCAACAATCTTGACTTTAATCCAAAATCTTTATATATGTATGTGTCTTTGTGAGAACTGTATAGAAAATAATATGAAATCCAAGTGACAAAATACCTTAATTAATAAGAAAAATGTACTATGGTAAAATATGTATGTTTTTTGATCTGTGCTGATCCCACTTTGTTGTGCAATATGGAACATAAGTTTTCTACATGGAATAGAATAAAATAAATATTCACATAATTGACTATACCTGAAGGCTATTATAGCCTCCTGAGTAAAAATACGTGATACAAATAGCTCTTAATCTGAGAAAGGTCCTGAGCAATCAGGATTGCTCATGAGAAGATGAGCTGGTATTTACAAATTTTCTTGATAATGAAAAGTCAGATTATTTTATGCTGAAAATGAAAATGTTCTCACTTGCTTCTTTTCTATAATATAGAAAGGAAAAACCCATATGCGACAGGTTACGTAAAAGTTGTTTGCACTTACAATGGTATCTCTTTTCCTCTACAGTAGGCAACACTTTTAACATGCACTTCAGTGATCCCATCCTATAATTGAACTTCTAACAGAACTATTTTTCTTCAAACTTATATACTTAGAAGATGACTAGATTTGCCCTTCATATTAGGTCTTTGGTACAAATGCATTTTAAAATTAATTAATGCAATTTTAGTTCACATTTTTGGATACTATTCATTTCTTGTGTTTGAAACTTTAGTTGGCATTCTCTGTGTTTCTATTTTGACTTACAAAAATATTTTCTCAAATTTTTGCTAAAAGTAGCAGGAGAAAAGGAAATCTTGTACTCATTTCTTTCTCAAAAAGTTATTTTTTTCAGTCCATTTTTGTGTTGATGCAAATAGTGCATCCAGAAGAGTGTCTATAATCAACAAGGTGTTATCTTTGATCAGTGAGGGAAAAGTACAAATTCCCCACCATACAAAGAAACACTGTACTGTGCTAGCTTAGAGTGTTAAACAAAATCGACACAAAATAGATTAAGCAAATGCCTAAAGATCATTACTGGGCACAAGAATGTCCCTTAGCACTTTCTTGAGGCAGAGGCAGGAAACCAGTGTAAACTAGCCCTGACTGCTTTAGAACTACTTTCACTGACATATAATACCCTTTAGCTACTTGTAATACTAAAAACCCCTCCTAGTGGAGAATTATACTAGCATTAACATAACATGAGTTGTATAAAGACACACGATACTGTGCGTGCTTGGTTTGTTTCAATGTGTACATGAAATGATACAATGTAAGGCTTCTCCATCATTCACTGGGAAGGGATTTAAGACACCACCGCAGGTTGGCAGATGTGGATTTTGCTAGCAAGAAAGATCCTGTGGAAAATGTTCCTGTGCTGCCCAGGAGAAAGCATCCTTTGTAAGTAACCTCTAATAAACTCATCTACCCCCCACCAAGCTGGACGTGTTTGGGTCATTCTTTGGTCTCAGATCCAACTCAGTTTGCAAGGCAGTTTTTCTATGCTGTGTTGGGATTTTCCTAAAATAAGCAGCGCTTTAGTTCTTTAGCTGAAGGCCATGCGATTCTGTGTGGTGTGGAACATAGTGCAACTATGTGAATTGTGTGTTCAAAACCCGTTGTAGTACTTCCTCTGTCATTATTTTGTGGAGTGTTTTGTTCTTGAATATCTGTATATTTAGATGTGAAACCGGTGGAGACTCTGCAGAAAGTCAAGGCCAAGCTATACTTGGAAGATGAAAATATGTCAAGACTGGAATCCCAGTTAGTTACCAAGGAGTGTGTGGCATAGTGATATAGAAGGAAATAAGTAAGAAAATTTTCCATTATAGGACAATGGTGCCATTCATAGGACCAAAATGAAATATAAATTTATGGTATATAAATATATGGTATATAAAAAATATGGTATATAAATATAAATTTATGGTAAAAAGTGATAAATATAACAATATCAAAATGTGAATTAACATAAGCTCTTATAGATTGTTGGTAGGAGTGCACATTGGTACAGCACTTTGGAATAGAGTTTGGCATTATTTTGATGTTGACAATTTATATATACTTTTGCACAGAAACTCCATTCTTAGTATGTATATATCCAACAAATCTTTTGCACAAAGACAGCTGAATACATGTACAGATATAGTCACAACAGCACTGTTTGAACTAGAAAGAACTTGAAAACAAACACCAAATACACTGAAAGTATAATGGATAGTGTTATATTCATGTATTAGTATATTCCAAAAAAGGAATAAAGTAAAGCTAGAAACAACAATGTAAATGATAAATCCTGCCATAAATATGAGTGAATACATAAATCTTAATAAAATATAACCTCCATCTTAAACTTTTATAAAAGCAAATAGAAAAAAAAAATGGAGAAACATTTTTTGTAGGACTGAATATATGATAAAGCTAAATTAAAGAGTAGGAGCATTATATAAGATTAAGGATATTGCTATATACTCTTTAAATATGACATTACTAAAATGTAAGAAGAGAGAAAGTAAAATAGGGACAAAGACATATCATACAAACAGTAACCATAAATGAGCTGGAATATTTATATTTAAAATAGCCACACAAATAGACTTCAAAGATAACAAATTCTGAAGAAATAATATATATATATACACACACACATATTTTATCTATATCTATATATATAAAATGATAAAAGAATCAGCCAAAGAGGCATATATAGTAATTATAAACATATGTGCACCTAACACAGGCCCAAAAAACATGAAAAAAAGGGATAAAATTAAAGAGAAAATTAGACACTTCTTTATTAATAGTAGGAAACTTCAATACCCCACTGTCAATACCGGATAGAACAACTAGACAGAAGATCAACAAGGAAATAGAAAGTTTGCACAGCAGTGTAAATTAACCAGAGCTAATCTATAGAACATTCCACCACCAAACCATAACATACATCTCAAAAAACTTAAAAGGGTTGAAATCATATAGTGTATGTCCTTCGGCCACAATAAAATAAAATTAAACAGCAATAACAGAAGGGAATTGGAAAATTTGCAAATATGTGGGAATTGGAAAACATACTCTATCAAGAAAGTGAAAAGACAACCAACAGAATGGGAGAATCTATATGCAAATTATACATCTGAAGGGACTTATATCTAGATTATATAGCTCATACAACTCAATAATAGAAGAAAATAATCCCATTAAATCATGGGCAAATAGTAGGAATAAAAATTTATCCAAGGATGATATACAAATGGCCAATATACACATGAAAATATGCTTGACATTGCTAGTCCTCATAGCAGTATGAATCAAAACAATAATATGATACCCCTTTGTACCCGCTAAGATTTGAAGAATCAAAATTTCAGATAACAAGCATTGGTGAGGATATAGAGAAATGAAACACTTATAAACTATTAATATGAATGTAAATTGGTGCTGCTGCTTTGAAAAATAATTTGACAGTTTCTCAAATGATTAAAGATAGAGTTACCATGTGATCTAGTAATTGTACTCCTAATTATATGCCCAAGAGAAATAAAAAACATGGTCATATAAAAACTTGTACATTAATATTTATAACAACATGATCAATAATAGCCAAAATGTGGAAACAACCCAAATGCCCATCAACAGATAAATGGATAAACAAAATGCTGTATATCCATACAATGGAATATTATTTGACCATAAAAAGAAATGACCTATTGACATATGTTACAATAAGGATAAATCCTGAAATATTATGTTAACAGAAAGAAACCAGACAAAAAAGACTTTATATGAGTTCATTCATTTAAAAGGCAAAAATAGGGAAAATCTATGTAGACAGAAAGTACATTAGTTGTTGCTTAGGGCTGGGAGGTGGGTGGGGAGAACCAAAAGGCATGAGGTTTCCTACAGATAATGAAAATGTTCTAAAATTGACTATGGTAATCCATTGCACATATCTGTAAATACACTAGAAAGCATTGAATTTTATACTTTAAATGTAATGTATGAATTGTATGATATGTCAATTATATCTCAATATAGCTGTTAAAAAAGAATCATTATCACTCACTTATTCTGTTTAGCTGTTCTGAATTCAGAGCTTCCCTGTAAAAGCTAACTACTCTGCCTCTACTGCCAAACTTCACCCTTAACAAAGATATGTGTAAGACAGGCAAAGAAAGTAAGTCTGATGTGGATAAGGTAGCTTATTCATAATAAACAAACGTGTCTTCACCAAACAAGTATATAATTTGGAACCAGAATTTTCAGTGTAAAAGAGGTGGAAGTATTAAATGAAAGATGTCAAGAAAGCCTGCAATCTTCATTCATATATTTGAATTAGAATATCAATATGAACTTTCTGTGTTTTCTCTAAATACTATGTATCTTCTATCTCTGCCCACTGAAAAAGCTTAGAGTGAAAAAGTCAAGTGGGAGTGTTACAGGATAAAAGAGATGTTAATAGTAAATACAACCTCTGAGAGTGCCTTGCATCCTAATATAAACAACCGTAAAGTAACAGTAAAAAGATAGCTTCAAGGCAAAAAGAAAAATATGAATTTGAATTAAGTGATATTGGGGAATGCTTGTTATTGTGTCAGGGCTTATGGAGACATTTTGGAATTTAAAACACACGCATCTATATTTACATATACATACATATACATGTGCATACATACATACACATTTAAATATAGACATATTTGCATATACTCACATTTACATATACACGTATTTGCATTTATGTGCATATTTATATGCACATATACATTGTATATATGCAATTGCGTATGTTTTCACTCATACGTAAATTTGGAGAGAGAAAAATGAACCATGGTTGGTAAGAATTAATAATACTTGAAGTTGGGCAATGAGTACAAGTTCATTATGCTATCTCTGTACTTTTGGCTATGTTTAAAATTTTCTTTAATCAAATATTTTTAAAATGAATGTGCTATTAGTTATATTGTCAATTTCAAACAGTATTCAAGTATGCTATTATTTAAATAACAAATAGCATTATTAATATAATATGTAAATAGCATTAGTTAAATTCAAATACTTGCTGTGTAATTATGAGTCAAGAGTGAGGAATGGTCCTCATAATCTCATCAGATCATGTTTGTTTCTTTCTAACTATTTTAAAGAGTACAGTAATCATTTATATGAACTTTTTTTCCCCATAAAATAGCCACCTTATAGACATCCCTCAAGTATTAATTTGAAAGAAAGATAAAAGTTGATCAGGTCTGGGTAAAAGGTGAAGGCTATTTTGTCATTAATTAACTGGTCTATACATATTCATAATATTGTACTTTTTAGTTGTACTACTAGTTTTGAAATTACCTTAAAAATGTCAAGGATCTAACACTATTTGGCACAAAAAATACAGCCTATCTTACCTCTCTCCTACCACAGCTACTTCTACTTCCTTCTACTACTGCCTGTATATGAACTGTGGATAAAATTCACCTCCAGATAATCCATACTACCTTTTTCCCAGAGTACAGCAAAGCATTTTTCCATCATAGATGTGAATGTTAGTCAAAGGGTTCCAGGTGGTAAAACACTGCAGGAAATCTGTGCATTATACTGCACTGCCAACTTGAATAACAATTATAATGATTTGGAATGTACTATACTTGGTTACCTATTCCTTAAAACATCTTTCAAATGATAAAGCTGTGCTCTGGAAGGAGAGAATGCTGATGAGGATAACCCAGGCCTTTTTTGTCTGTGGTTAAATTAAGAGGGAAATGAAGTGCAATCATCTGAGCTGCTTAATTTAAATCAATAGAGTTTTTTTTTTTTAATGTCTCTATGTCTCTTTATGAAGGTCTCCTCCAAATATTGGAAAGAAATGGGGTAAATTAGGCAATACTTTTTGGTGGCTAAAATTATGTGCATTTGATTTGGTTGAATCCCTGCTTTCCACTTCAAGAGCCAAATGGCCTTGGGAAAATAACTGCTTTAGCCTTTCTATCCCAAAACTTTTGGCTGGTAAAAGCAGAGCTTGTGATACTTCCGATCATAGGTTGTAAATAAAATCACTCCCTACCTTCCTCTACATATCCATCTGCATTTGATAATATACAAGGGACATTTTTTTTTTTTTTTTGGCTAAAGAGCAATGAAAAAAAATTTTTTTTTTCTATTGGAGAGGAAATAGATGTGTATTAGTTAATATAATATTAGCTGTTGTACCAGACAAAGCCAAAAATATGAAATGGTTAAAACACATAGATATTTATTCTTCACTCTGTGAAAGTCTGAAAAGGTGTTCCATATCAATGGGAAGCTCCTTTCTAAGAGGTGGTTCAGGTATCCAGCCTGCTTTCATCTGTTGGTTGCACCAACTAACAGTTCTCATAGTTGCCTTAGGTGACAGTATCCAGTTGGAAGATGAGAGAAAAAAAAAAAGTGTGCAGAAGGCTTAACTTTGTTTTAATTACTTCAGCCAAAAACGTGATGAATAGCAGTTTTATTCACATAAATTTGTGGAAACTTGTAGGGGCCTACTTATGAACAAAGGGAATTGGATAATATAGTCCTTAGCTAGACAGCTACATGTCAGCAATAAATCTACAATATGAAAAGCCATCACAAATATTTGATGGTCAGCTAGCTATTTCTCATACAAGAAAATGTGAGGAAGACAATGAAATGGGTTATTTGTGTCAGTACCTGTGGATGGGAAACATATCTTAATTAGTAAAGGGTATATTCTACATGACTCACTTGATATAAAATTTGAAAAGATACAAACTAATTTCTCATTACAGAAGTCAGTTATAATGGTTACCTCTGAGCAGGTAGTATCTGGGATGGAGCATGTGAAGGGATTTCTAGGGTCTTGGCAATATTCTTTTTTTTTAAATCAGGATATCAATTAAGTGGATGTGAACACCATAAAATTCATCTGGCTATAGATTTCAGATTTTGTGTTTAATATATAAAATACATCACTAACTTATTTTGTTTTAAAATTTAACACCATTTTTAATAAAGTAAAGGAATGCTAAGGGCATATTAACACTGATTACAATAACAAAGTACAGTATGGTATAACACACTTTGAGCCAAGGTTTACAAGATCCCAGCTGTTTGCTTGAAGGCACTTGTGATAACATTCCTAGTTGAGTGTAAAAAGAATTCAAGCAGTTTGGAAGAGAACATTCTGATCTGGAACATGGTTAAGTGGGTCATTAATTAGTCCAGGGAAGCAATAAGTTTTGAAAGAACATGGAAAGCTGGTAAAATGAGAGAGTATGATTAACTTTGGTAGGAAAAAAATGTCAAGTGTATCCTCTGTCTGTACCTTCATTTTTTCACTATATTAAACATATGCTGTCAAGTTAAAACTTGTAATTTAGTGAGATGATGTGACTGCCAAATGTTATAGCACTACCTTGGCCTATCCTCATATATTTAATGTTTCAATAGAAGAATGCCAATTTTTATTATATTATTTGCAAATTCTTGAAAAATCTGTGGTGCATATGTACTGTGAATTATACACTAGAGGAAACCACACCTATGGGTTAGGGCACACAGAGTTTTTATTTACGATCCATCAATTTTTAAGTGCACACTTATTGAGAAAGACATTTTTAAAAATTTTTGGACAGAGTTTATACCTAAAATCATTCGGGCAGTTCTTTCCTTTGAAATGGGAATTTTATATCAACATTTACATTGATTTATAATGCCAAATAATATGCCATTTTAAATTTTTACTATTTTAAGAGAAATAGCTTATAATTTATCTTTCTTCCCCAAACAAAAATATGGGCAAAGATAAATGCATTGGAAAATGAAATTAAGCAATCAAATGAGTATAAGGTAAGGTACCAAATCATATGTAAATTGTTGAGTACTGAAGTAATAAATTTACACACACTGAAACATTTAAGTAACATGCACTTCTATATAATATGAAATGTAAACAATTCAAAGTTGTGCCTCTACTTAAGAACCTATATTTCCATTTTCAGATGAAAATATCTCCCTATTTCCTATCTATCCTTCCAACAATATCTCACGTGTATATATTAAAAATGTAAATCATATTAGGAACTTTACATACACATGTATACTGATGTTTTCTGCTCTATGAGTTAATTTCATATCTGACTTAATACATCTTGAGATTCTTATTTTGTGTTTTCATTTTCAATCAGTTATTAAAAACATTCTATTTCTCTTTTTTGGTTCTTTTTGATAGATGGGTTATTTAGAAGTATGTTATTTAGTTTCCAAATATTCGGGGATTTTCTAGAAAGGTTTCTGTTATTGATTGTAATTTAATTATCTTGTGGTCTGAGAACATACTTTGTATGACTTGAAACTATTTAAATTTATTACATCATATTTTATGACTGAGAAAATGGTCTGCAAATGTTCTGCATACACCTGAGAAAAATAAGTATTTTGCTATTGGTAAGTGCAGTGTTCTATAAATGTCAATCAGGTCAACTCAGTTGCTAGCGTTGTTTCAAGACATCACTCTCTACCTTGCTGAATTTGTTTATGTGTTACATCACTTATTCAGACAGGAAGAGAGATTAAAATCTCAAATTGTAATTGTAGAAATGTTTATGTATCCTTGATTCATATCAATTTTTTCTTCATGTATTTTGTAGCACTATTAGTGGGTACACAAATGTTTAGAATTGTTACATCCTCTTGATTAATCATTCCTTCCATTTATCAAATGATTTGTACATTAATACTTGGTAATTTTCTTTGTTCTGAAATCTACTTTGTTCTAACATATTTTCTGACATTTCTTTTTGCTAGGGTTAATGTGTTATAACTTTTCCCATCCTTTAAGATTTAACCTGTTTTTGTCTTTATATTTAAAATGTATTTCTTGTAGGCAGTATAGAGTTAGATCTTAACCAGTCAAAAATCTGTCTTTTAATGATAGTGTTCAAACAATATACATTTAAAGTGACAACTGATGTACGGTTAGGTTTAAATATATCATTTTGCTATTTGTTTTCTATTTGTCCTACAGGTTTTTTTGTTTTTTCTTTATCATTTTTTCTGAATTTCTTTGGGTTTATTGAGTATTTTTAGTGATTCTATAGTGTCTATTCTATTAGCTTATAAGCTATAACACTTTTTTAATACATTAGTGGTTGCTTTAGGTTTTATAGTATGAAGTTTAGATTTTCAAAGTGTCAAATGAATTAAATCATTTGAGACATAGAATAAGAATATTGTCCTAGGCAATAAAAACAAAATGGGAGGTATCAATTTACCAGACTTCAAACTTTATTACAAGGCTGTAGTAATCAAATCAGTTTGGTACTGGCACAAAAACAGAGCCATTGACCAGTGGAACAGAACTGAGAACCCAGATGTGAAACCATCCTCATATAGCCATCTAATCTTTGACAAAGCAGACGAAAACATACACTGGGGAAAAGAATCCTTATTCAATAAATGGTGCTGGGAAAACTGGATAGCCACATGTAGAAGACTGAATCAGGACCCATACCTTTCACCTCTCACAAAAATCTACTCATGCTGGGTAACAGACTTAAACCTAAGGAGTGAGACTATTAGAGTTCTAGAGGAAAACATTGGAAATACTCTCCTAGACATTAGCCTAGGCAAGAATTTATAAAGAAGACCCCAAAGGCAATCACAGCAACAACCAAAATAAATAAATGGGACCTGATCAAATTAAAAAGCTCCTGCACAGCCAAAGAAACTGTCACAAGAGCAAACAGACAACCTACAGAATGGGAGAAAATTTTTGCATGCTACGAATCCGATAAAGGGCTGATAACTAGAATCTATTTAGAACTCAGAAAAATCAGCAAGAAAAAATCGAACAACCCTATCAAAAAGTGGGCAAAGGACATGAACAGAAACTTTTCAAAAGAAGACAGAATAATGGCCAAAAAACATATGAAAAAATGCTCAACATCTCTAATCATCAGGGAAATGCAAATCAAAACCACAATGAGATATCACTTCTCTCCAGTGAGACTGGCCTTTATCAAAAAGTCCCCAAACTATAAATGTTGGCATGGATGCGGAGAGATAGGAACACTCATACACTGCTGGTGGAGCTGCAAACTAGTGCAACCTCTGTGGAAAGCAATATGGAGATACCTTAAAGAGATGCAAGTAGAATTACCATTAGATCCAGCAATCCCATTACTAGGCATCTACCCCAAAGAACAAAAGACACTCTATAAAAAAGACACCTAATATTTATAGCACCCTAATGTTTATAGCAGCACAATTCACAATTGTAAAGATGTGGAAACAACCCAAGTGTCCATCAATCCATGAGTGGATTAATAAAATGTGGTATATGTGTACCATGGAGTACTATTCGGCTTTAAGAAACTATGGTGATATAGCACCATAGTTTTACTACTTTCATAGTTTTACTTTCATATGTATTCTCCTGGATAGAGCTGGAACACATTCTACTAAGTGAATTATCCCAAGAATGGAAAAACAAGCACCACATGTACTCACCATCAAATTGGTATTAACTGATCAACACATAAGTGCACATATAAGAATAATATCTATTGGATGTCAGGCAGGGGGGAGGGGGGAGGGACAGGGGAGGAGGGGACAGGTATATGCATACACAAAGAGTACGATGTGCACCATCCGGGGGATGGACATGCTTGAAGCTCAGACCTGGGGGGGTGAGGGAGGGGAAGGGCAACATACATAACCTAAACATCTGTACCCCCATAATATACTGAAATAAAAAAATAGAATATTGCAATAATACACTTTCATTTCTAATTTCCCAGACTTTGTTTCACATCTTTTACTTTCATATGTTATAAGCCCACAATGCATTGTTTAATGGTCCATGTTTGTTTAAACAATCATTTCTATGAAAATTTTTGAGATATGATTTAAATGTATAATTCATCTAATTAACCTGCAGAATTCAATTTTTTGACATTCACAAGGTTATACAACCATCACCACAATCTAATTTTAGAACATTTTTCAATATCCCCCTAAAGAAACCTATACCCATTAGCATTTATTTCTCATCTCTAAGCATTTACTGTTTCTTTGGATTCTGGGATTTCATGTATATGTCACATTCCATTTTGTATAAATAGAATTAATATATTCTATAATGGAATGATATAATATGAGGTCTTTTGTGAATGGCTTATTTCACTTGGCATAGCATTGTTTTAGATTTATTTTTATTTCAGTAGATTTAGGGGTTACAGCTGTTTTTTTCATACTAGGATGAACTGAATAGCAATGAAATTAGGGCTTTTAGTGTACTCATTACCCAAATAGTATACATTGTTCCCATAGGTAATTTTTGACTGCTCAGCCCCATCCCATCCTCCCCACCCTGAGTCTCCAAAGTCTATTAAACCACTCTGTATGACCATGTATACCCATCATTTATCTTCTACTTATAAATGTAAACATGTGGTATCTGTTTTTCCATTCCTGATATACTTCACTTTCACTTAGGATGATGGTCTCCCATTCCATCCAAGTTGCTGTGAAAGACATTATTTTATTCTTTTTTTATGGCTGTGTAATATTCTGTGGAGAGAGAGAGAGACAGAGAGAGAGGGTGTGTGTGTGTATGTCATACCATGTTTTCTGTATCCACTCACCAGTTGATAGGTTGATTCTATATCTTTGTAATTGTGAATTGTGCTGTGATAAACATACTAGTGCAGGTATCTTTTTGACATAATGACTTCTTTTCCTTTTGAGTATATACTCAGTAGAGGGATTGCTGGATTGAATGTTAGATCTATTATTAGTTCTTTGAGAAATCTCCACACCATTTTCAATAGACAATGTACTAATTTATATTCCTACCAACAGTGTATAAGCATTCACTTGTCACCTCCCACATACAAGAGAGAACATGTGATATTTGTCTCTTTTTTTGCCTGGCTTATTTAACTTAAAAGAATGACCTAAAGTTCCATCCATATTGCTGCAAATAACATGATTTTATTCTTTTTTATGGGTGAATACTATTCTATTGTGTATATATACCATATTTTCTTTATCCATTCATCCATTAATGAACACTAAGGTTGATTCCTAGGTATTTTTTGTAACTATTGTAAATGAAATTTCCTTCTTGATTTCTTTCTCAGCTAGATCATTATTGGTTTATAAAGACACTACTGATTGATTTTGTATCCTGTAACTTCGCTGAATTCATTTATCAAATCTAAAAAGTGTTTGATAGACTCTTTAGGTTTTCCTGGATATAAGAATATATGATCAGCAAAGAAGGATAATTTGACTTCCTCTTTTCCAATATGGATGCCTTTTATTTCTTTCTCTTTTCTGATTTCACTGACTAGGACTTCCACTACTATGTTGAATGTGAGTGGTGAAAGTGGGCATTCTTGTCTTGTTTCAGTTCTTAGAGGAAAAGCTTTCAACTTTTCCCCATTTAGTATGATGTCAGCTATTGGTTTCTTGTATTATTTTGAGGTATGTTCCTTTTAGGCCTAGCGTGTTGAAAGTGGGGATTAGGCAGAAGTAAGATCTCACTTTTCAGTTGCATTTGTAAAGAATATGGCCTCAGCAACAGGCCACTGGGAACATGAAAAGAATGCCGAATTCTTGCTTATCCCAGGAAAAGGTACTTCTGGCTGCAAGCTAGGGGGTGATGTTTGACATGTTCTTCCCTACAGCAATCTGTAGTGGAGCCTCCACCTCATTGAGTTAGGTTGAGAGAGGGAGTAGTCTTGGTTCAAATACCACAGACTCTTGCCTCTATTACCAAATTTGTGTAGATTTTTAAAAATAGATATTTCTTCATGTTTTTTTGCTCATAGTATCATTTTCAGAGACTTTAAATGTTTGTTTGTTATTTAGTAAATTTTTTTAGGAATACTGCAGGTTTACTTGCAGGTTAACTAGTAATACTGCACATGTACCACTAATAATACAGTAGGTTAGCAGAACTTCTCACAGTGTTTTGCCTGAAGTCAATCTTAGACAATGGTGAGTTTCTAACAATGTTGAACATAATTATTTATATTTTATTTTAATATCTCTCTTACAGTAACAAAATAGAAATACCAGTGTTACAACTGTGTAATTTTATATACATCTTCAAATTTCCATTGAATAGTAACATTACTAAATACAGTTTATTCTGCATTTGCAACATTTTTCCTATTTTTAAATTGTTACGCCATGGATGTACAGTCAAAATATTACTCTTTAAAAAAGTTAAACTAATTTTTTTCTCTGTATTGCAGGCCTTTAACTTGATATACAGTTAAATTTGTTTCATTTTATGTTTTTTTTTTTAGCTTTTAGAGGTAACAATTTTATCATTCTTTAGAATTTAATTTTTCTTTAATTATGTAAAATACTTACAAAATTAGAAAATTGAAAGTACATGAAAATACACATTCATATTATTTTCATTCCTGTCCCCTTTTTTAATCCTTCTTTACTCATATAGTAAACATTCCTTTTAGTTTTAGATTTAAGTATGTGCATACATGTTCATATTATTTCCCGTTTAAATCAAGTACAATAGCATAGAATAAATACTCTTCTGGATAAAAGTATTTTTTTTCTTTTTACTTAACTATATGTATGGAAGTCATTCATGATCATTATATGGAAATAAAACCTTTGTTTCTTATCATAACCCTATGTCATTGTGTGATATGTACTATGCACTATAATATCTTCAACAACTACTCTATTTTTGGATATTTGGGTTGAAATAGTCTTTAATATTACAAATAATATTGCAGTGAATAGTTTTGTGTGTTTCATTTCTGCCTTTCCTTCCTCGTTCCCTCCCTTCTTCTTTCTTGTCTCCTCTCTCTCTCTTTCCTTTCTTTTATTTTTTCTGATAGCCCCAGTAATATCAAAAACTATAAGTTATTCCAAATTTTAGGTTCTTAATAGTCCAAAACAATGTTAGCCTTCTAAAGGTGTCTACTTTAAGGTATCCAGCTTTGGTCTTGAATTTTGATAAACCATTAAGGTTAATTAATTATTTTAACTAAAAAGTCATCTTACCAGTAATAGCGACGGGCAGCCTGTGAAGGGGTGATTACCAGGGGACAAGAGAGAGAATGAATTGCTAGGATATGAAATGAAATGACAGAATTAAAAGAAAGAGCTGTGAGCAAATGAGAAATTATATAATGAAGGATATTTGGAAAGAAAGAGAAGCACAGGGTAAAGGTTCTAATTATTTAACTAGTAATATGCAAAATAGTCTGCCTAGTAGACTGAATAATCAAAAGATCCAGCTGTACCTCATTCTCAATTTCTTTTTCATTTTGCGATGTTTAAAAAAATTGTGTTTCTACTTTCATGGTTTAATTTACACTGGGCCGGATACCCTAGCCCTCTAGGCCACCCAAATTTTCGATTTGAGATTTCAGAGATTCTCCGTAATGTTCATAACATGAGCCAGCTAGGTTATGAGAAACATAACATTTGATTCTTGCTTTAAAATCTTGAATGAGATATTTTAAATGATATGACTGATTACCAGCATCAATTTAAATGAGGGGCTACCCAAGAGATCATCTGGGATCACTGGACTGGCCTTTTTCTTCACAGTTTATTTATTTTATTTTGTTCACAACTAATGGCTCTTACTATGTGAAGGGATTTTCTAGTTTGTTTTTTTAAGTTTTCTGTTTACGCTAATACTACTTGTTTGTGTCCTTGTAATTTCCTAGCTACACTTTGCCCTCATTTTCTTTACAGAACTTTTAAAAAAAAAATTTCATATCGAAATGACTTAGTAATACATAGGTAGAATATTTAGCTTGAGTGGGTGTTACTGGGTGCTGATTTTCATCGTTGGGTGTATCAATTCTGTGGAATATTCCCAAAGGTGCATCATGGTTTTCTTCAACACATTTCTCTGCTTGTTACCTTTTTCAGCAGCCTCATCCGTGCTATGTGACTGGGTAAACATGGGCTTCGATGCTCTTTTCTTATACCAAATACAGTCAAAAGTGACTGAAAAATTATTCTGAACAGACAAACACACAATGTGCTGGATTAAATGAGTTTAGTGACTTTTAATGTCATTTCTATTATGTTGAAATACGCTTGGCACGGGAGACATTCTTTGCTTAGAAAAGACGGAGAGAATGGGGATTTCTGTGCATTTTTTTTTTTTT